>VSMD01084428.1:0-77622 GCA_008750895.1 Mirza zaza
GGCCGGGCGCGGTGGCTCAAGCCTGTAATCTTAGCTCTCTGGGAGGCCGAGGTGGGCGGATCGTTTGAGCTCAGGAGTTCGAGACCAGCCTGAGCAAGAGCGAGACCCCATCTCTACTATAAATAGAAAGAAATTAATTGGCCAACTAAAATATATATAGAAAAAAAAAATTAGCCGGGCATGGTGGCGCATGCCTGTAGTCCCAGCTACTTGGGAGGCTGAGGCAGCAGGATTGCTTGAGCCCAGGAGTTTGAGGTTGCTGTGAGCTAGGCTGACGCCACGGCACTCACTCTAGCCTGGGCAATAAAGTGAGACTCTGTCTAAAAAAAAAAAAAAAAAAAGTTTTTAAAACTGCGTATGTGCATACCCATGTTCATAGCAGCACTGTTCACAGTAGCCAAGAGGTGGAAACAACCCAGATGTCCATCAACAGATGAATGGGTAAACATGCCTATCCATACAATGGAATATTATTCAGTCTTGGAAAGAAATCCTAACACATGCTACAACATGGATGGACCATGAAGACATTATGCTTAGTGAAATAAGCCACTCACGAGAAATATTCTGCACGATTCCACTTATACGAGATATCTAAAGTAGGCAAATCCATAGAAACAGAAAGTAGAATGGTGGTTACTGGGGACTGGAGATAAGGGGCGTTGTTTAATGGGTGTAGGGTTTCAGCTTTGCAAGACAAAAAAGTTACGGAGATCTGTTGCACAGTGTGAATGTACTTACCACCGCTGAACTGTATACTTCAAATGGTTAACATGGTAAATTTTATATTTTTTTACCACAATAAAAAAATGAACAAAAAGATTGTGTCCTGCATGGCCTGAACAGCACCCCTGTTACCTGAACTCTGCTCCGACACCCTTTTCTGTCACATACAGTGTTGTATGTCGTCTCTAAAATGAGAATGAGGAACTTTCTCAATGTATAATCAAAATATACTTAGGGAGTTCAGGTGATACTGGCTCAATTGTTTATCTCTTTGTGGCTTGTTTAATTTTATTACCTATTTCTAAGAAGCTGATGCTAGAGACAGCGAATTTACAGGATATAACTTTGAGGTGGAGTAGTATGGGTTTATTTTTTCCAGTAACTAAGAGAGCTGCTAAAAGCAACTAAAAATCTGGTCCCGAGTGATAGAAAAGCGGTGTCTGGCTCTTCTCTGAGTTCAGTGGGCAGCAAGGAGAAGCGACGCAGAGCCCAGCCCCGTGCTGCCCACCTGACTGTGTGCCCTCATGCAGTTGGAGACTGGCCCCAGTTTCAGACTGTGGGGTGGGGAAGACGAGCAGCCCACAACTGAAGCACTGAACCAGGAAGTATTCCACCCCCTTGGCCACTCTCACTTCCTGGTTTCCCTTTTCCCACTGAGCATCAGTGGCCACTTTGTCACAGTTGACAGATTCACCCAGAGAGAGGGGCAAGCTGAGCCCTTCTTCCTTCCTTGCACTCACTGTTCCTTCTGCCGGAAATGTCCTTGTCTTAGCCCAGTGGTTCTCAGGTGATTCTGTCCCCTACGCGTTTGTGGTTGTCTCAGCTCGGGACTGGAATGCTACTGGTATCTTCTGCGCGGAGGCCAGGGATACTGCTGAACGTTTTACAATGCACAGGACAGTCCCTCAACAAAGAATTACCCGGCTCCAAATGTCAGTCATGCTGGGGGTGAGCCCCAGCCCTTTGCAAGGCTAGCTCGTTACTATCCAGGTCTTGACCTAATCAACCTTTGGTTGCTTGGGTTCTGATCAGCCAGCATAAGGTAGTTTTATTTTCCTTGTTGCAATGTCACTATATTATATTTTATTTGTTGGTTTATCTTTTACCTACACCATCTCCCCCCCACGCCCCCCAAATACAATACACTAATGAGTAATATAAATTCCAAAAGTCTGTAAAGATTAGAGACCTGGTTCCTCCTCACTGCTGTATCCCCAGCTCGTTGTACAGTGTTTGGGACCTAGGGAGGTGCACTATTTGTTTCATCAGTGAATGAAAAATTTAACTTGCGGTAGCAGTTCTCCTCCCTGCACCCCACCTCCCCCCACCCACATGCCAGCACCCCCTCCTGTCTGTTGCCTAAACCAGCTCCTACCTGCAGTTGATGGGGGAGGGTAGGAACCAGTGAAACTCCTGGGGGACCCCTGGGGGAAGCGAACGCGTGCAGGGCTGAAGGAAGTCTCTGGAGCATTTCAATCTTGCAATGTGAGGAGTAGGGGAGAGGAAGGACTCAAGGGAAGTAAATACACTAAATGGGGAATGGTAGGGTCGGAGGAGTCCATGTCTGCCTGCTCACTCGATATTTTTGAGTGGAAAAAGAACTAACACTTATTAAGCATCTAATTACAGTGCAAAATAATGTCATTTAATCCTATTAATAATTCTGAGATGAAGACCCTAAAATCTGGCACAATTAAATACCATATCAAAGGCCACACAGCTAGAAAGTGGCAGACTGGAGACTTAAATCAAGGGCTGTGTGATTCCAAACCCCAAGCTTTTTCCAAGGAGCTAACTGGCTTGTTGTTCCCATATTGTTAAATCTTTTGGGGAGACCAGGTAAGACGGGTCCTGTCTTCAAAAGAGTTTCTAATCTGGTGTTGGGGCAGGCAGGCACACAAATTAGCATATTAGAGTTGTTGTATCTATGACCACTTCACCAGCTTGGAGGTACGAGTGTCACTTTCTTATAATCAGTTACTTAAACATGCATATACCTAAATTAGTAGGCAATCCAGTTGTGCTCTCTCTCAGCCTCCCACCAAATTGTATTTAAGAACTTCGGGGTGGTATAAGTCTTGGCCGGGTGCGGTGGCTCATGGGTGTAATCCTAGCACTCTGGGAGGCCAAGGCGGGTGGATTGTTTGAGCTCAGGAGTTCGAGACCAGCCTGAGCAAGAGCGAGACCCCCCTCTCTACAAAAAATAGAAAAAATTAGCCAGGCATGGCGGCGCATGCCAGTAGTCCCAGCTACTTGGGAGGCTGAGGCAGGACGATCGCATGAGCCTAGGAGTTTGAGGTTGCTGTGAGCCAGGCTGACAACACAGCACTCTAACCAGGGCAACAGAGTGAGACTATGTCTCAAAAAAAAAAAAAATACTGTCAGGGTGGTATAGGTCAGTACTAAATGAAAGACAACCATGTGGTCATTACCACCTGGTCACTACTGAAAATTAGTAATTGCAAGGGCTAGAGCAGTGGCCCAAAGGTACCACTCCTATAGCTGATTTGTCCTCATGGACTCAGCCATTATCCTGAGGGAGGTCCCAGTGCATGCCCCGGCAATTCCAGCCTCAGGCACATAACTGCCAAACCTGCTGCCACTAAAAATGGCCACAGCAATATTTCTGGTTCCATATGTTCCTGTAGAACCTGACCACTGAAAGGTGGAGTCTAATTTTGAATATAGGCTGACCCTAGTTACTTCCTTCTCTACACCCTGCATGACTTCAGAGTTTAGGTCAAAGCCTTCCACCTGCCCCTCTCGGAACCCAGCCATCATGCTGTCAGGAAGCCTAGGCCCCAGTGGAGGGGCCACGTGGAGTTGTTCCAGCATCACCCATCAGACAGGTGACAGAGTGAGCCCCCAGATGAGTTTAGCCCCCAGCCTTCAGATCTTCCAGCTGAGACATTGTGAACAGCGAGAACCTGTCCCTGCTGTGCCGTGACAGCATTGCCGCCTCAGAGAATGCATGAGCATCATAAATGGTTGTTTTTATGCCTCCAAGTTTTGGGATAATTTGTTATGCAGCCATAATAACTGGAACACCCACCCTCCTCCACCTGTGAGCGTTGCAGCCCTGCCATTGCGGTCACTGGTCCAGGTACCCCTGTCTTCATTGTTTTTAAAGGCCTCGGCAAAGGTCAACCTTTATGCAGTCATTCTGACACCCCTGGGGCGAATTCATCTGCTTGTCCTCAGTTCTGACATAGCATTTGTCACCTTGTATTAAAGCTAGCTACTTGCGTCTGCCTCCCAGGTCGACTGTGAGCTCTCTTGGAGGATGGCCTGCATTGCATTACCTCTCTTGACTGGCACCGATATGAGGCAAAGCTAACAGCAATAGCATTTTATGCATGAAGCGTAAAATCAAAATTCAAACCCCATAGAACCAAACTCAAACCCCCTGTACAGTGTAAGTAAGATCTTTTCAGTAGCTTCGTTTATGTATAGATGTACATGGGTGTGTATGTATGTATTTTTTCTTTAAAAGCAATTTGTATACACACACACAATGGCCTATTATTTAACCTTAAAAAGGAATGAAGTGCTGACACATACTACAGCATGAACCTTGAAGACGTTATGCTGAGTGAAATAAGCCAGTCACAAAAAGACAAATACTGTCTGATTGCACTTGACCGAGGCTCCTAGAGTTGTCAAATCCACAGAGACAGAAGTAGAATGGTGGTTGCCAGGGGCTGGGGGAGAAGGAATGGGGAGTTGTGTAATGGGTATGGAGTTTCAATTTGGGAAGATGAAAAAGTTCTGGATGATGGTGATGGTTGCACAATAATGAGAATATACTTAATGGCACTGATCTGTACACTTAAATGTGGTTAAAATGGTAAATTTTATGTGAATTTTACCACATTAAAGAAAACAAACCCCAGGCCAGGCACCGTGGCTCACGCCTGTAATCCTAGCACTCTGGGAGGCCAAGGCGGGTGGATTGCTCGAGGTCAGGAGTTCAAAACCAGCCTGAACAAGAGCGAGACCCCGTCTCTACTAAAAAATAGAAATTAATTGGCCAACTAATATATATAGAAAAAATTAGCCGGACTTGGTGGCGCGTGCCTGTAGTCCCAGCTACTCGGGAGGCTGAGGCAGGAGGATTGCTTGAGCCCAGGAGTCTGAGGTTGCTGTGAGCTAGGCTGACGCCATAGCACTCTAGCCCAGGCAACAGAGTAAGACTCTGTCTCAAAAAAAAAAAAAAAAACAATTCCTATATAATCGGTTATTTCTGAATATCACCAAGAAGCTAGGAGTCTCATACCAGAAACTCAGCCCTGGAAGAAGCTATAGAGAAGCTTTCTGGATGGTTTCATCTCTTCTTTGGGACATTTCCCTGAACATGAGAGAGGGCATGTGCGCAGGACATGAACCACTTCCCTTTCCCATCATGTGCTGCTCAGAGCCTTCTAGTAGAAGATTAAACCCATGATCCCCCTTTCCTGCTCCCCCTCTCTGGTGGCATCTGCGGCTTTGGCTCTGCCAACACATTCTAACTTGGCAGAACTCGTAAGGTGCAAGTCTGCCCCACACATGCTTTTAATGGTAATCTGGGACTTGTAGCAACTATTCTGAAATGGAGTGCCAAAGGTGCCTGACTGCCTGGTTCAAAGGAAAAGATGCTGAAGCAGGACCTCTACTATAAATAGAAAGAAATTAATTGGCCAACTAATATATATATGAAAAAAAAAAAATTAGCCGGGCATGGTGGCACATGCCTGTATTCCCAGCTACTCGGGAGGCTGAGGCAGGAGGATCGCTTGAGTCCAGGAGTTTGCCTGTGTGGCCTTGACGAGTCATTTCACTCACATGCTCCACTACTGTATACCCAAAACATCCCCATGCATTCTGCTTGTTACAAATGCATTCTGGGCAGGGTGTGGTGGCTCATGCCTGTCATACCAGCACGTTGGGAGGCCAAAGTGGGAGGATCACTTCGGGCCAGGAGTTTGAGACCAGTCTGGGCAAGACAGCGAGATCGCATCTCCACAAAAACTGAAAAATTAGCCAGGTGTGATGGGCTGTAGTCCTAGCAACTTGGGAGGCTGAAGTGGCAGGATCGCTTGAGGCCAGGAATTCAAAGTTGCAGGGAGCTGTGATTGCACCACCGCACTCCAGCCTGGGCAACACAGGGAGACCCTGTCTCTAAAAAAAAGAAATTTAAAGTTAAAATGAAAATAACAGAAAAACCCAAATGCATTCTGAATTATATACTTGGAGACTTGGAGAATGTGTGTGCTCCTACCCTCTCCCCAGTTTAAGACTATTATTCATTCTCTTACTATGGATTAGTTTAATCAGATTACAAGGAGGTGTTGGACAATTTTGCCATATGGAAAAAGCAGGCCTTGACGACGCAAGGGGAATTTTTGGTAAGCACTATGGTACTGAACTGGCTTCTAGTAGCAGGGCAGAGGAGTCAGGAGCCAAGAGACTGCCAGTCAAGTTAAACTACCTTCACGGTGATATAGGAATATGACATGAAAGTAGTCCAAGCTGGGATACCTTTGGGAGGTAGAGGACTGGTACCCTTCTTAGACTGGATTTGATGGCTTGAAGAGGGGAAGGAGAACAGGCCTCTAGGGTCTGAGACTGCTTCCCTAGTTCTATATTTTCTGAGACCACAGCTGTATCAACTAGGATTGGGTTCACATGTGAGTAATAGAGACTCTAAAACTAAAAAGTTTATTTCTCAAATGAAAGAAATTTAGAAATAAGCCATCTAAGGTTGGTATGACAGCTCCATGGACATAAGGGATCCAGGCTCCTTCCAGCTTTCCATACTGCTGTCCCTAGGGTATGGTCCTCATCCTTAAGATTTAAAATGGCTGCTGGAGCTCCAGCCATCACATCATAGTTCCAAGCAGTAGAATGGAAGAAACGAGTAAGGAGTACATGCCACCTCCCTTCCAAGACTTCCCAAAAGCTCTACCCAATACTTTAGCTTATTTATTGCCTATAACTTTTCCTAGCTGCAATGGAGTCTGACAAATGTAGCCTTTCAGCTGAGAAGCAGTATGCCAAGTGAAAAAACTGGGATTCCTTTGAGAGAGAACTGGAGAGTAGATATTTAGTAGGCAACTAGAGCCTGTACCACAACAGCCTAAAAGCCAGAGTGGGCATGGTCACTAAGGAATCCAGTTGATTCAACCACACATTCCCTTAGCACTTACGGAGCAGTCATAATACAAGAACCACTTCTACCATAAAATTTTGAGCTCGTTTTGATGTATTGGGTATAAAGATACCAAATTTATTTGTCCTATTTTTTTTTTTTTTTTGAGACAGAGTCTCGCTTTATTGCCCAGGCTAGAGTGAGTGCTGTGGCGTCAGCCTAGCTCACAGCAACCTCAAACTCCTGGGCTCAAGCAATCCTGCTGCCTCAGCCTCCCAAGTAGCTGGGACTACAGGCATGCGCCACCATGCCCAGCTAATTTTTTCTATATATATTAGTTGGCCAATTAATTTCTTTCTATTTATAGTAGAGACAGGGTCTCGCTCTTGCTCAGGCTGCTTTCGAACTCCTGACCTCGAGCAATCCTCCCGCCTCGGCCTCCCAGAGTGCTAGGATTACAGGCATGAGCCACCGCGCCCGGCCTGTCCTATTCTTTTAACAGTTACTGAATGTCAATAAATGGCAGGCATAGCAGTGGAGACAAAAAGATAGTAAGACATGGTTTTTAATCTTAAAAATCTCATTGTCCAGTGGGTGTCTGCTGTTTTTGTCTTCCCAGGACTCCATTCCCCCTTCATCAGATAAACCTTCTTTCCACTGAGAAACATATTCCCTGTTCTTTGGGTGTGTTGGAGCCTATTTCTCCAGAGTCAGGGGATGGAATGACAAGAGCCTGGTGGTGGCCGGGCGCGGTGGTTCACGCCTATAATCCTAGCACTCTGGGAGGCCAAGGCAGGAGGATTGCTTGAGGTCAGGAGTTCGAAACCAGGCTGAGCAAGATCGAGACCCCATCTCTACTATAAATAGAAAGAAATTAGTGGAACAACTAAAAATATATAGAAAAAATTAGCCGGGCATGGTGGTGCATGCCTGTAGTCCCAGCTACTCGGGAGGCTGAGGCAGGAGGATCGCTTGAGCCCAGGAGTTTGAGGTTGCTGTGAGCTAGGCTGACGCCACGGCACTCACTCTAGCCTGGGCAATAAAGCGAGACTCTGTCTCAAAAAAAAAAAACAAAAAAAGAGCCTGGTGGTTACCCTTGCATCTAATCATGACCACAGTCAGATCCTTCTCTGGCTTTCCGGTTGTTTGGACCAAACACATTTCCTTTTCGCTTAGGCTAGTTTGAGTTACTTTCTGTCACTTGTAACCACAGGTCCTGTTTCATCAGGAGTTTCCCACAAGATGGAAGTTACTGTACAAAGGAATGTAGGGTGTCATCTTTGCCTTCCATTGTCATCAGTTCCCACTTTAACCTGCAAGTGGGTTAAACCTGCAAGATTATTTTTGCAGGTTTCATCCATATCCCATATTTGTGTCTTCCCTCACTTTATCAGTATCGCTCCGGCTGCCTTGCATGGCAGATTGTACCCCTTACCCTGACTCTACACACTCATGTCCTTAAAACAGCTCTGACCCCCTCATGAGAGAGGCAAACTTGTCACATCTTGCGGGGGAAAGAGGAGGTCATGATATTTTAGGCAACACTGAGAACCCAGAAAATATGAAATGCAGTGTGAATATCTATTGTTTCACTCTGAAGGGAGCTGTTTCCCTGAAAGGGAAAAAGTTTGATTTAGTACGAAGGCCACTGCAAGAGAAACACCGGCCCAGTGCCTTCAGCTGAGAAATAAATTTCATTAGAGTCACAGTTATTGTCTATTGTTCCCATTGGTTGTTCGGGCTGGGCTGAGATCTGATTTTCACTTCCATTCTCACAGTTGGCATTATTACTTCCCTTTGTGTAACTTTTGGGAAAAAAATTCGCTATGAATCAGATTTTGTTTTTAGCTCCCACCAAAGAGAGACTTTTTTTTTTTTTTAATACAATGAGAACAGACTCAGATCAAAAATACTTACGTCACAATGGAATATCTTTCAGGAGTACTGTTGAGTCCTCTAACTTTCATTGTTTCGTAATCTGCAATTGCATGACTCTTCCCGCTCCTAATTTAGAACGGGGTGCACCTGCTGCCTAAGCCCTTTGACTTCCTTTACCCCGGGCTTCCTCTTTTTTTATGTTTTGGTTGTTTTTTTTTTTTTTTTCCGTGATATTTGCAAAGCTGAGATTTATTACTGGATGCTTCCCAGTCAAGGGAACATGCACATCTCCCAAACTTCAAGAGAACACATTTCGTGATTCCCATCTTGTTCTAGGCCAGGGGTGTGGAACCTGAGGCCTTGGGGCCACATGTGGCTTTCTGGATCCTTGAGTGGAGCCTTTTGACTTAGTCCAAATTTTATAGAACAAATCCTTTTTTTTTGAGGCAGAGTCTCACTCTGTCGCCCAGGCTAGAGTGCCATGGCGTCAGCCTCTCTGTGGTTCCCATGTGTCTCTCTTCCTGAAGGGAAGAGGGAAAGTAGTAGGACCAACTACAGTCCCTGTCACCGAAGTTGGTCTTGGGCTCACAACTGGTGCTCATCCTCTCTGTTGTCTACTATCTTTTTTTTTTTTTTTTTGAGACAGAGGCTCGCTTTGTTGCCCAGGCTAGAGTGAGTGCCGTGGCATCAGCCTAGCTCACAGCAACCTCAAACTCCTGGGCTCAAGCAATCCTGCTGCCTCGGCCTCCCGAGTAGCTGGGACTACAGACATGTGCCACCATGCCCAGCTAATTTCTCTCTCTCTCTCTCTCTCTATATATATATANTTTTTTTTTTTTTTTTTTTTTTTTTTTTTTTTTTTTTTTTTTGAGGCAGACTCTCACTTTGTTACCCAGGTTAGAGTGAGTGCCATGGCGTCAGCCTAGCTCACAGCAATCTCAAACTCCTGGGCTCAAGCAATCCTCCTGCCTCAGTCTCCCAAGTAGCTGGGACTATAGGCATGGGACACCATGCCCGGCTAATTTTTTCTACATATATGTTAGTTGGCCAATTAATTTCTTTCTACTTTTAGTAGAGACGGGGTCTCACTCTTGCTCAGGCTGGTTTTGAACTCCTGACCTCGAGCAATCCACCTGCCTCGGCTGCGATCCACCCACCTCGGCTTCTCAGAGTGCTAGGGTTACAGGCGTGAGCCACCGCGCCCGGCCAGAACAAATCCTTTTAATAAAGGGACTTGTTCTGTGAAGTTTGGATTCAGTCGAGGGTAGAATCTAGGCTGAAGAACTTCAGCTGAAGTTCAGACTGAAGACTGGATCTTTAATCTTCCCAGAGATTCTGTGAGGGCTCACATAGCCTTCCAAATTTTTCTGGCCTTAAGTTACCTAGATTCTGTTTCTGATGTTTGAAACCAAGATTTTTTTTATTGTGATTAAGCAAAACATATAACATGAAATTTACTATCTTAACAATTTTTAAGTGTACAGTTCAGTAGTGTTAACGATATGCACGCTGTTGTGAGAAAGATCTCTGGAACTTTTTCATCTTGCAAAACTGAAATTCCATACCCATTAAACAACTCCCCATTTCCTCCCCCCGCCCCCAGCTCCTAGCCACCACCATTCCATTATACTTTCTGTCTCTTTGAACTTGACTACTCTAGGAGCCTCATTCAAATGGAATCAGACAGTATTTGTCTTTTGGTGACTGGCTTATTTCACTTAGTGTAATGTCCTCAAGGTTCATCATGTTGTAGCATGTGACAGGATTTCCTTTTTAAGGCAGAATAATATTCCATTGTGTGGATACTACATTTTGTCTACTCATCTGTCAATGGACATTTGGGTTGGTTCCACCTCTTGGCTGTTCTGCATAATGCTGCCATGAACATGTGTGTGCAGACATCCCTCTGAGACCCTACTTTCAACTCATTTTTGCCCATATACCCAGAAGTGGGATTGCTGGATCATACGGTAGTTATATTTTCAATTTTCTGAGGAATCTCCATACTGTTTTCCACCTTTGATTTTAACCCAGAGATATGTACATTTCAATCTGTTTGCAGATTAAAGGAAACGCCAATGTTTTTGGCAGACAATGAAGAAAAAAAAGATGGAACAGAATTTATGTCAAATTGAAATTACAAAATGAAATTATGACAAAGTCACATCAGTAACCCTTTCATTTTGATATCAGACTCTTCAAAATTTATATTCATTTTCCACCTGTGATTTTCACTTCTTTATGTTGTTTTTTTGGCCTCTTCTCATTAAACCATAGTTCCTCTACTAGAATGAATTCTCAGAGATAAAGAACAGTTAGAGATCCCCTTTTTCTCTTTTATTTTTTTATTTTATTTTACTTAATTACTTTTTTCTTTTTGATAATCACAAGGAGATAATTGAGACTGAAACACTTTTTCTCTTTTAGAGCTCTCTTTAATTATAAAACAGGTGAAATAAAACTACATAGAGGTCAGGCATGATGTTTCACACCTGTAATCTCAGAATTTTGGGAGGCTGAGGTGAGAGGACTGCTTGAGGCCAGGAATTAGAGACCAGCCTGGTCAACATAGTAGGACCCCTTCTCTACAAAAAAACAATAAAAATTAGCTGGGCATCGTGGCGCACGTCTGTAGTCCTACATAGTTGGGAGGCTCAGGCAGGAGGATCATTTGAGCCTAGGAGTTCAAGGATGCAATGAGCTATGGTGATGCCTCTACACTCCAGCCCGGGTGACAGAGTGAGATCCCGTCTCAAACAAAACAACAACAACAAAAAGCCCACCTAGACCGAAACCAAAGCTCCTACATGCTGTTACATAACTATTTTTATGGCTAAAATTATGTGCATAAGAAGTTTCACATAAAGCACTATTGTGCTACACCTTTACACCAAAGTACTCTGTTAAAACACACACACAGAGAAGGTCCAATCTCTTAAATAGTGTATTTTTTTTTTTTTTTTTTGAGACAGAGTCTCACTTTATTGCCCAGGCTAGAGTGAGTGCCATGGTGTCAGCCTAGCTCACAGCAACCTCAAACTCCTGGGCTCAAGCAATCCTGCTGCCTCAGCCTCCCAAGTAGCTGGGACTACAGGCATGTGCCACCATGCCCGGCGAATTTTTTCTATATATATTAGTTGGCCAATTAATTTCTTTCTATTTATAGTAGAGATGGGGTCTCGCTCTTGCTCAGGCTGGTCTCGAACTCCTGAGCTCAAAGGATCCGCCCACCTCGGCCTCCCAGAGAGCTAGGATTACAGGCTTGAGCCACCGCGCCCGGCCTAAATAGTGTATTTTTGAACATTTTCTGTGTCAAAATTCGTAGCCTAAATGGTGGAGGTAAGCAAACCAACATGACAGATGTCAGCCATGGACATTTCCTCTCTACCTTTTTCTGCTGAAAGAATGGGAAGATTAAATGGCGT
This sequence comes from Mirza zaza, assembly GCA_008750895.1. Lineage (NCBI taxonomy): Eukaryota > Metazoa > Chordata > Mammalia > Primates > Cheirogaleidae > Mirza > Mirza zaza. The sequence continues at coordinate 12,157 of VSMD01084428.1, forward strand.
TATGTGATGCCCAGGTTTCTTTTTTGTTGTCGTTGTTTTTCCGGAGACAGAGTCTTGCTCTGTTGCCTGAGTAGAGTGCAGTGACATCATCATAGCTCACTGCAACCTCCAACTCCTGGGCTTAAGCAATCCTCTTGCCTCAGCCTCCCGAGTAGCTGGGGCTACAGGCACATAGCATGCCAGGCTAATTTTTCTATTTTTAATAGGGACAGGGTCTTGCTCTTGCTCAGGCTGGTCTCAAACTTCTGAGTTCAGGCCATCCTCCCGCCTCCCAGAGTGCTAGGATTACAGGCATGAGCCACTGCGCCTGGCCAAACCCAGGTTTCTTGAGTAGAAACTCTCTGAGAACATCCTGGAGTGGTGAGTGCTAAACCAAAGAGGATAGAATCAGGGTTGTGGATTCCAACTACCTCAGCTAATTCCCTTCCTTTTCTGAGCAGCTGCCTTGCTTCCTAAGCAGTCTAGAAGACAGTGGTTCTTGCCCTTTCTCACACATTCAAATCACCTGGGGCAGTTTTAAAAATTCCAAAGTCTGAGAAGTACCTCAAACCAAAAGACGTCAGAATCCCTAGGGGGTGGGACACAGGCAGTATTTTTGTAAAGCTCCCCAGGCTTGAGAACTACTGTGCCTAAGACAAAGAGCAGATGACAACTGCTTTTCCCAGCAGCATCATGGTTTTTAAATTTACCATTTTTATTAAAGAACAACACGCAAACTTTCATTTCAAAGTTGAAGTGCCGCATAGTCCTGTGACATTTATGGTCTGATAAATATAACGGCAAGGATCCCTCAAGGATCATTCTATGAGAATGAGCAAATGGATAAAATATATGCACTGCAAATTGGTGTGTCCCCAAATTAATTTCCATGAACAAAATCATTTTTCAATCTTATAACTATTTACCCTCACGATGGCTTACCTATCATTTCTCCCATTTGTATAGAACTTTCCACTTTTCAAAGAGCTCCAGGTCTGCTCTTACTTGGGATGTCTACTTGTAGATTCCCACGCAATTTTGCTTCTTGTGGTTCATCATGAGTATTGAATGCTTGTGACTCACTGGAATGTTTACCCTTTTAATTCTTTTTAACAGCCTTAGTCCTGGTCTCCTTCTACCTTTGATGTTAACTGGCTAACGCCATGGTTCATTTCCTGTTATTTGCAACTTTGGAATGAAACACAAACATGAAGTCAAAGCAAATGAAAGGCCCATGCCAGCTATCCTGTTAAGGACTGCAGCTGTGGTGTTGGAAGGTCCCAGTGCACCTTCCCTCCTACACCCCAGATGGAGGAGGCCTTCCATTGCAGGCAGGGTTATGAAGGTTGGCCTAAGGCTCTCTAAGCAAATGTGTTGTCTGCTCCAGTGGGTAGTTTTTCCTAAAGCTGAATCACATAGTTTTGCTGCTTGGGAGATGTATTTGACAAAACTCAAGTGGAGAATTTGTCCTAGTTTAGTTAGCATATAAGGCAAGGGTCCTCAAACTTTTTAAACAGGGGCCTGTTCACTGTCCCGCAGACTGTTGGAGGGCCAGACTATAGTTTAAAAAAAAAACTATGAACAAATTCCTATGCACACTGCACATATCTTATTTTGAAGTAAAAAAACAAACAGGCAAAAACACCCGCATGCGGCCCACAGGCCGTAGTTTGAGGACGCCTGATATAAGGCTTTGTCCTTGAATGTCCTTTTCCCTGAGATTCTGGATATATATATATATATATATATATATTATTATTATTATTTTTTTGAGACAGAGTCTCACTCTGATGCCCAGGCTAGAGTGCCATGGCATCAGCCTAGCTTACAGCAATCTCAAACTCCTGGGCTCAAGCGATCCTCCTGCCTCAGCCTCCCGAGTAGCTGGGACTACAGGCATGTGACACCATGCCCGGCTAATTTTTTCTATATATTTTTAGTTGGCCAATTAATTTCTTTCTATTTATAGTAGAGATGGGGTCTCGCTCTTGCTCATGCTGCTTTCGAACTCCTGACCTTGAGCAATCCACCTGCCTCGGCCTCCCAGAGTGCTAGGATTATAGGAGTGAGCCACCACACCCGGCCGATTCTGTATATATTAATAATAATATGGTGCAAGTTTGCTTGTTGGTTGGTGAGTGGGGATGAAGTGGAGGGGTTATAGGCTGTTTCCTATGCAGAATTTGGAGTCAGAGGTACTTGTTTTTATCTCAATTTATAACTCAGTTCCAAATTCCAAGGTCATAAACTTAAACATCCACCTCACAAGTTGATTGTCCAGATTAAACAAGATAATGTAAGTTATGCACGGTAAATGTGGTTCCTGAAGCAGCCACTTATGTGATCACATATTAGAAAAACATTCTGGTTTTATTATACTTTCTGGCATAAGAAAAAACATCCAAATCTACCAAGTTTTACCTGGTACCTTACTATATGGCAGGCTTGTGCTGTACAAGATGGGAGTTCAAGGATGCAAGGACGGAGAACAGAGTAGGAATTCCTGGAAGGGAAAACATCACTAACCGTCCTGCTATTATCTCAGTGCTTGGCTCTGATTTTTGCAGGTCAAAACTCAAAACTTGCTCTCCCCTTGGTGTCCCCGCTTGGCCTGAGAATTAAATTGACATCAGATAGATGAATAGGAGAAAAGCATACAAATTTAATATAAGTTTTATGTAACATGGGAGCCCTCATAAGGAAATGAAGACCCAAAGAAGTATTAATAGCAAAACCTACATGCTTTTGTAGTTGGTTGAACAAAATAGGGCAATGGTGGGAAAGTAACTAAATTATGTGGGGCAGCTAAAGGAAGTTAAGCATTAGTTTAACAAAGCCTATTTGTACAGAAATCTTTTGGCTGTGACTCCGCATTGAAGAATGTTTCTTTTCTCCTGGTACAGGGAGGGTATCTTTCGCATGGGAGTTTTTCTCTCCTGTTTGCAGAAAGAAAAAGGAGATTAGGATGCCCTTCTTGCATCTGCTGTTTTTCTTTTTTCTTTTTTTTTTTTTTTGAGACAGAGTCTCACTCTGTTGCCCAGGCTAGAGTGCCATGGCGTCAGCCTAGCTCACAGCAACCTCAAACTCCTGGGCTCAAGCGATCCTCCTGCCTCAGCCTCCTGAGTAGCTGGGACTACAGGCATGCCCCACCATGCCTGGCTAATTTTTTCTCTATATTTTTAGTTGGCCAATTAATTTCTATTTTTTAGTAGAGACAGGGTCTTGCTCTTGCTCAGGCTGATTTCGAACTCCTAACCTTGAGCAATCCTCCTGCCTCAGCCCCCTAGAGAGCTAGGATTACAGGCGCAAGCCACTGTGCCCGGCCTATCTGCTGTTTTTCAAGTGCCTTTAACTTGAAGTAATCCTTATGTCAAAGTGGCATATTTTGGGGTGGACTGTTCTGCCACTTTTCAGCTGCATTTTACAGCAGGCCCATCCTCAATGCAGGGAAGATGGCAGCCAACAGCCCCAGGCTACAGCCTCCAGTTTGTGAACTGTCATGAAATAGTGGGTTGGCCTGGTTCACCCAGCCCTGGGCCAACTCCTGGGGCAGGGGTCTTGGAAAGAGGCAGGTCATCCTGACTGATCATCTTACCAAGACAGCATGCAGAGAGTACAGGAGTTCTGCAAATGAATGAAAGAAGGGAAATGGAGGAGTAGGCTAGACAAAGACTACAGCTACTATAGGCCACAGTATTTGCAATTCTGTTTACTTGCTTTCTAGACAGAAAACTAAAAATCTGTACCATTCTATAAAATAAACCCAGAAACCAAACAGCCCTGTGTGTAGTTACCCTATGCGGTCTACAGGATTCTGCATTAATGTTAGTGTCATACCGATCCCTGTATAAACACTTCAAAAAATGTTCAGTATGTTGCTCATCTCCCTCCCCTGCTGCTCGGCACATTTTTCCCTACAGTCTCTCACAACTCCTTTGTTTTTTTTCCTGTTCTCTTCCCTTGCCCTGCTTGCAAATCATGTGACTATTTGAAAATGAATTCTCTTTGTCTTCATCTTCCTTATCCTTTAGACTTTTCACTATCCTTTAGACTAAAAGTCTTGTTTTTAGACTTTTTTGAAAATAAAACACTAATGATGGAAACCTTCCCTAAAAGTCATCAGGATGTTATACTCAACATATACTGGGAAAATTGAGGCTGTTACCCCCAGAGCCATCCCAGACTTTACCCTAAGAGTACAGGTGGGAATGTGTCGATTGTGAGGATGATATGATTCTGTTTTAGAAAAAGAAAAAAGGCATGAATCCAACAGCTTCAGCCAGAACAGCTTCAAAAAGAGGTCTTCCATCTAAATATTCATATTAAAAGATAATTTTTTTCATTCAGAATAGTCTCCTTCAAATCTTTAAATGATTCTGAAAACATATTTGATATATTATTCCCCAAATACATGTGTGTGGGCCGGGCGCGGTGGCTCACGCCTGTAATCCTAGCACTCTGGGAGGCTGAGGCGGGTGGATTGCTCGAGGTCAGGAGTTCAAAACCAGCCTGAGCAAGAGCGAGACCCCCGACTCTACTATAAATAGAAAAGAAATTAATTGGCCAACTAATATATATAGAAAAAAGTAGTCGGGCATGGTGGCGCATGCCTGTAGTCCCAGCTACTTGGGAGGCTGAGGCAGCAGGATTGCTTGAGCCCAGGAGATTGAGGTTGCTGTGAGCTAGGCTGACGCCATGGCACTCACTCTAGCCTGGGCAACAAAGCGAGACTCTGTCTGAAAAAAAAAAAGAAAGAGGCCAAATACATGTGTGTGTTTTATATTCTTTGTTTATTTTCAGTACTCAAAGTAATAAAGGCAAAGGTTTATCCAAGTTCTGAAGAAACTGTTTCCTTAACAGGAAATGAAACTGCCAGTGCTTCACAAAGCAGACAAAATAACTAATTTGATGAAGAAATCATGCTGATTCACCAGAAGAAAGCTGTCTTAATCATAATCAACTGAACATTTGTGTGTAAGTATTTTTAAAATTAAATTGCCATAAAAATTAAATTGCTTTAGAGACAAAGTTATGTAATGGTGTGATCCACAATTTAAAATGTATTTTTAGAATTTCTGACTTACATGCTGATTAGAAAACATGCAAGTCACAGTCATTTGACATTTTGGGATAGGGCAGTTGGAGTTGGAAGTGGGAAGAAAAGTCACTGGAAAATTTTAAGGACAAAGTAATGTCAGGCCACATATACTACTTTTTATTATTTGAGAGTCTGAATTTTTAGTGAACTGTTTTTACTATACCAATTAGAAAGTTGCATAGGCCAGGCTTAGTGGCTCATGCCTGTAATCCTAGCACTTTGGGAGCCTGAGGAAGGAGGATCACTTGAGCCAGGAGTTCAAGACCAGACTGAGCAACATAGCGAGACCCTGTGTCTATAAAAAATTTAAAAATTAGCCAGACCAGACGCGGTGGCTCATGCCTGTAATCCTAGCACTCTGGGAGGCCGAGGCAGGCGGATCGCTCAAGGTCGGGAGTTCAAAACCAGCCTGAGCAAGAGCAAGACCCTGTCTCTACTAAAAATAGAAAGAAATTAATTGGCAAACTAAAAATATATATAGAAAAAATTAGCCGGGAATAGTGGCATATGCTTGTAGTCCCAACTACTTGGGAGGCTGAGGCAGAAGGATCGCTTGAGCCCAGGAGTTTGAGGTTGCTGTGAGTAAGGCTGACACCACGGCACTCTAGCCCAGGAAACAAAGTAAGACTCTGTCTCACAAAAAAATAAAAAAATTAGCCAGGCATGGTGGCACAAACCTGTAGTCCCACCTTATTGGCAGACCAAGGCAAAAGGATCACTTGAGCCAGGAGTTCAAGGCTGTACTGATCTGTGCTCATGCCACTGCACTCCAGCTTGGGTGACAGAGAGAGACCTTGTCTCACAAAAAAAAAAAAAAGAAAAAAAAAGAAAAGAAAGGAAGTCACAGAACTTCAAACAAAGTTTTTGGGGGGCTTGCTTTGTTTTTTTAAGTAACTACTTTGTTAACTGATTATTCGGTTTTCCTCATAGTCTTCCAAATTTTTTAACTATAGCTTGTAATTCTTGCAATATATACTTTATCACCTTGTTCACTTTACACTCATGACTTTTGTCTGCTAGAGAAACTGGAAAGCAAAATGCTAGAATTTTCAGACTCGTTTACAGCTAAGGGATGCCACGTGACACATTTCAGCCAATGAAATGTAGGTGGAAGTGCTTGGAAATGGCTTTCTTCAGAATTAAAAAAAAAGACCAAGTTATATGAGGAAAAGCTGGCTTATTTACTTTCTACTTCCTCTTTTCCCTGTATAGAAAATGTACACCTTGCTTGGAGGAGCAGGAAGTGACCTTAAGCTGAGAGCTGAGGAAGAGTAGGAAGTTACTTACATGAAGAGGAGTGGAGACCTTCAAAGAAGAATGGTGCCATGCCAAGAATTATATTTAATAAAGAATGATTGAAAAAAAAAGAATGATTGAAGGACCGGTTATCTGACGTGTCTATCTTTGAATCATCAGTGGACGGGGCAGTCAGTACTCCTGCTCCAATGCGCAGAATTAAGGCCACAATTGGGTGAGTGGAAACGACAGAGAGACAGCTTTCAACTCCAAGGTAGCTGAACGTTTTAACAAAAACAGCTTTCAAATAATGCTTTGAGCTACCAGGTAGGTAGTAATTTCCCTATGGCTGAATATGTTCAAGCAGATACTGACTGACACCCACCCAGGAACGATAAAAATGGGAGTCCTGCCTTAGGGCAGTGACTGTGCTATTTCAGTTTGCTTTAAACATTTTTGCTTACATATGCCCTAAAACAAATTTTTTTTTTGAGACAGAGTCACACTCTGTGGCCCGGGCTAGAGTGCTGTGGCGTCAGCCTAGCTCACAGCAACCTCAAACTCCTGGGCTCAAGCGATCCTCCTGCCTCAGCCTCCCAAGTAGCTGGGACTACAGGCATGTGCCACCATGCCTGGCTAATTTTTTTTTTTTTTTTTTTTTTGANGACAGAGTCTCACTTTATTGCCCAGGCTAGAGTGATTGCCATGGCGTCAGCCTAGCTCACAGCAACCTCAAACTCCTGGGCTCAAGCAATCCTTCTGCCTCAGCCTCCCAAGCAACTGGGACTACAGGCATGCGCCACCATGCCCGGCTAATTTTTTTCTATATATATTAGTTGGCCAATTAATTTCTTTCCGTTTATAGTAGAGATGGGGTCTCGCTCTTGCTCAGGCTGGTCTCGAACTCCTGAGCTCAAATGATCTGCCCACCTCGGCCTCCCAGAGAGCTAGGATTACAGGCGTGAGCCACCACGCCCGGCCTAATTTTTTTTTCTATATATTTTTAGTTGTCTGGCTAGTTTCTTTCTATTTTTTTAGTAGAGACGGGGTCTCACTCTTGCTCAGGCTGGTCTCAAACTCCTGACCTCGAGCAATCCTCCTGCCTCGGCCTCCCAGAGTGCTAGGATTACAGTCGTGAGCCACCACGCCTGGCCTCTAAAACAATTTTGAACAACTATGTACCCCCTCACGTATTTTGCATTTTAAAAATTTCATTTAAGGCTGGGCGTGGTGGCTCACGCCTGTAATCCTAGCACTCTGGGAGGCTGAGCCGGGCGGATTGCTTGAGGTCCGGAGTTCGAAACCAGCCTGAGCAAGAGTGAGACCCCATCTCTACTATAAATAAAAAAAGAAATTAATTGGCCAACTATTATATATAGAAAATATTAGCCAGGCATGGTGGCGCATGCCTGTAGTCCCAGCTACTCGGGAGGCTGGGGCAGAAGGATTGCTTGAGCCCAGGAGATTGAGGTTGCTGTGAGCTAGGCTGATGCCACGGCACTCACTCTAGCCTGGGTAACAAAGCGAGACTCTGTCTCAAAAAAAAGAAAATTTCATTTAAAAGTTTTTCCTCGCCTATTTCAAACTGTTGTCTCATATTTGTAAAACCATAGGTTAAAAGGTTGCAAAGAATATTATTTCCGGTGTCCTGTACATTATGCACATGCTTTAAATCTATTTGTGTTCCTTCAAAATCTTGGCACAGCTCATTTAGCTCATTCAGTTAATGGAAAGTGCTTGTTCTCTAACCTAATGGCAAAGCCAGTATTCACTATCAAACCAAGCAGCCAAATCAAACTAATTTTTAAAGAATTATGCAAAGTGTTAGCCCCTCTGCCTGCTCATCAAACAGTGGTGGACCTAGACACTTAGAAGTGACAGGATTCTTGCCTTCTAGCTTGTACTCTAGTGGGAGAGACAGATCTTAACCAAAGAATTTCAGAAATAACAGCAAGTCACAACTGGGGAAAATGCAATGAAGGAATGCTACTAGAAGGAGGTGGACCAGTGGCCTGGGAAGACTTCCCTGAGGAAGTGGCTTTAAAGCTGAGCGCTAAGGAAGAGGGGATGTTACGTAGGAGAAGGGGAATAGAAATATTCAAAGAAAATCTGACTTTATTTTTCAATTCAAATAAACGTGAAATATCTCACTTTACTTCTAATGCTTAGATAAAGCAGTTTGTCACCTGGATGAAAAAGTTGCTATTCCTTTCAATATTTTTCTTTTACCAAAGCTTTCTTTTTTCTGGTCTTGAGAAAGAAAATTGTCCCAAACCTAGTCTGGGATAGAAGTTTTATGTCTGATGTAATTTGCAGTTTCTTCTGGGAGGTAGTCAGCAATCCTGATAAAAGCTCGAGTCATCTTTTTTCTGGAAAGTTATAGTTACCCCCCAGCTGACCGACTGCTGACACTCTGTAACCAGTAGTTCCTTTATTGTATCCCTTATATATCTCCACCAAAAAAGAAACCTTTGAATTGGCTTACTCAGGAGTCTCTTTGTGAAATTTGAAATAAAACCCTGGTACATGTTCTAAGCAATCTGAGAAACTGGCTTAACTCTCCAGGGAACTGGAGATTTACTTCCTGAATTGTTCTTTGGTTTGGTACCCAGAGGGTTTATTTATTTTTTTATTATTTTATTTTTATGTTTTATAGACAAGCTCTTGCTCTGTCATCCAGGCTAGAGTGCAGAGGCACAGTCATAGCTCACTGCATCCTTGAACTGGTTCAAGCGATCCTTCCACCTCAGCCTCCCAAGTAACTGGGACAACAGGCATCTGCTACCATGCCTGGCTAATTTTTTAAATTTTTTGTAGAGACGCGGTCTCGCTATATTGTTCAGGCTGGTCGCGAACTCCTGGCCTCAAGTGATCCTCTTGCCTCAGCTTCCTGAGTTGGTGGGATTATAGGCATGAGCCACTGTGCCCAGCTGGTGCCCAGAGGTTTTTATACATTTTGGAACCCAAGTCCCTTAAAACTCAATCTCCCAGAAAGTTCTTGTATAGCTCAAGTGGCAAATATCTGCCAATTTCATGGCCCTAAACTGATGACTCCTATATGCTTGGGGCAGAGGCTTATAAATGATTTTAGAGAATAATTTATCAGAGATCACATCAAGTGATTATTCTGAGGGCTACTGGATAGAGGCCTCTCGGCAGCATCCTATGTCTTTTTGTGTTTTCCCCAAGTCCACTCTTCTCAGTGGCTTCTTTGATGAGGGCAGAGTGATGATTATCCAGTGGTTATTATTCCAGAAAGATCATGTGGTGTTGTGGTGCCCATTAAAAATATCTCTAAAAGGCAGGCCTTGATGGAGTAGACTAGAAAGAAATAAGCTGTTTTGAATTTATCCCTTAGGGATTGGAGCATATGAAACCTAAGGGTTAGTCCGGGCGCGGTGGCTCACGCCTGTAATCCTAGCTGTCTGGGAGGCCGAGGTGGGCGGATCATTTGAGCTCAGGAGTTCGAGACCAGCCTGAGCAAGAGCGAGACCCCATCTCTACTATAAACAGAAAGAAATTAATTGGCCAACTAATATATATAGAAAAAAATTAGCCGGGCATGGTGGCGCATGCCTGTAGTCCCAGCTACTTGGGAGGCTGAGGCAGCAGGATTGCTTGAGCCCAGGAGTTTGAGGTTGCTGTGAGCTAGGCTGACGCCATGGCACTCACTCTAGCCTGGGCAATAAAGTGAGACTCTGTCTCAAAAAAAAAAAAAAAAAAAAAAAAGAAACCTAAGGGTTTGGTTTAAAAGATAAATCTCAAATAATTGTCATCTGAACCAAAAGCTTGTGTATATTTCATCAGAAGAAAGGCATATTCTTTAAAAGAAGACTTTCAGTTTTGTCTTTTATCACTTGCAAATGTCAACTTTAAATTCTCACTTCTTTTCTTGGTGCAAATGTTATGAAGATACCATTCTTTCCTACAAGTCATTACCAGGAAATACCTAGGTTTTACAAAGTACACTCTACTTTTTTCCCATTGAGTTGTAGTTAGAAAGAATAATAAACTTCATGAAATTCAAACCTAGGACAATACACCCAGAAAAATACTAACATAATAACCTGGGTTGCAAAACTTGTTTAGCAAGTTTCAGCTGGAGGTTAATTAAAACCTGCTTGGAAACCTCTTAAAACACGGACTGGAAAGTAAACCACACATACCACCACCCAGATTCTTCCTTCAGGAGCTTTCTCCTCACCACTTCACTGGATTTCAATGGGAACATTTCCCCAGAATTCCGTCTGGCCTGGCTTAGACCAAAGTGTCCCTGACCATAGCACAAACTTTCCTACCCATCCCAGGAGAAGCGAGGGGACTGGGTAGACATCCTCTCCTTAGCAGTTCTGCAAATGCCACACCTACATTCAGCTCCTTAAGCACTTTTCCCCTTCTAGGTGGTGGGGGTGTGGGCTGAAGGCTTGTAAGAATTTTCCCCAGTGTTTCATGTTTTAAGTCCACATGTTTTAAGATAACAGAAGAGTAAAGTAACATTATTCTGGGCAGGACAAGAGAGCATGAAGAGAGGTCAAAGGCAGAACAGGACAAGGTAGAAGTGCTGCCTGACGTTCAACTTGCCTGTAAGGGAATATTGAACTGGCCGAACATTCTCGAGCTTTAATCATATATTCCTTCAAAAGTTCCTCAGGTTACCGCTATTATGTCTTTTGTCCGGGCTTGTTCACAATGATTGTCAGCTAACACCCCGTTGGTGGATAAGCATCTGCGAGATGTGCAGGAAACAAGGATGGGTATCATTATAACATAATGCTATAACAACATTGCCCAAGACTGCCTCAGTACTACATGCCAGAGTACATAATGACCGTCTCGCTGACAGGCATTTGGATGGCGACTAGTGTTGGATCGCGTCTGGGAATCAGGCTTGAAGCCAGACAAACTGGAAAATGAGTTTTGTCTTTTAACTCCTTGGAGGCCTGTGTGGAAAATTTAGGAGAGCAAATTTTTGTTTGTAGTAACAGAACTCATATATAATTTTTCTTTTTTTTTGAGACAGAGTCTTGCTTTGTTACCCAGGCTAGAGTGAGTGCCGTGGCATCAGCCTAGCTCACAGCAACCTCAAACTCCTGGGCTGAAGCGATCCTTCTGCCTCAGCCTCCCGAGTAGCTGGGACTACAGGCATGCGCCACTCTGCTCGGCTGACTTTTTCTATATATATTATTTGGCCAATTAATTTCTTTCTATTTATAGTAGAGACGGGTCTCACTCTTGCTCATGCTGGTTTCGAACTCCTGACCTCGAGCAATCCGCCCGCCTTGGCCTCCCAGAGTGCTAGGATTACAGGCGTGAGCCACCTCGCCCAGCCAGAACTCATATAATTTGAGGAAGAAAAAACGAAGCAGGGCGGTTCCTGAACCATTTGTCTTGCATTGAAGCTGGTGTAGAGGCTAAGGAAAAACTTCTCTGCCCTCTGAAGGTTTGCTGAAAAATCAACCAACAAAAGGCAGATTAATAGGAGAAATGGCATACAAATATATTAACGTGCAAGTGGGGGAGGAAATCACAGAGTGATTACTGTACCCCTCAGTGGGGTATGGAAGCTTATATACCCATCTTGAGGTTATGGAAAAAATGGGGGGTTGGATCCTCTAAAAATAGGTTATAGAGGCCAGGTGATGGTGGCTCAGGCCTGTAATCCCAGCACTTTGGGAGGCTGAGGCAGGAGAATCGCTTGAGCCCAAGAATTCAAGACCAACATGAGCAATATAGGGAGACCTTGTTTCTGCAGAGAATTAAAAAATTAGCTGGGCGTTGTGGTGCACGCCTGTAGTCCCAGCTACTTGGGAGGCTGAGGCAGGAGGACCACTTGAGCCCTGGAATCTGAGGTTGCAGTGAGCTATGATCAGGCAACACTGCGTTCCAGCCTGGGTGACAGAGGAGATCCTGTCTCTAAAAACAACAACGAAAAAAACCACATTGTAGGCCAGACGCGGTGGCTCATGCCTGTAATCCTAGCACTCTGGGAGGCCAAGGTGGGTGGATTTCTCAAGGTCAGGAGTTCGAAACCAGCCTGAGTGAGACCCCGTCTCTACTAAAAAAATAAAAAGCAACTAATTGACCAACTAAAAATATATATACAAAAAATTAGCCAGGCATGGTGGCGCATGCCTGTAGTCCCAGCTACTCGGGAGGCTGAGGCAGGAGGATCACTTCAGCCCAGGAGTTTGAGGTTGCTGTGAGTTAGGCTGACTCCACGGCACTCACTGTAGCCTGGGCAACAAAGCGAGACTCTGTCTCAAAAAACAAACAAACAAACAAACAAAACAGGTTATAGAAGAGGGAGAAGAGGAGGCCTGGCTGGCAAAGGTGGTCATGTTATGCTATGAAACCTCACAGGTAGCAGGCCTCAGAGAGAATGGATGGTGAATGTTTCTTTCAAACCTTCAAAAGTGTCAGAATCTCAGTTAATCTTTCCTAGATGCAGACAAGGGAATGTCTCAGAGAAAGCCTGGCTACATCAGTGCAGATTTTCCTTACAGATGCAAATCTCACTAACAAAAGATAGTTTTTCAGCTGCTCTTATATTTCTATCCCTTCTGCATTGCTATCTTGAAATATGTCAAAGAACTATATTTTGGGGCGAAATACTTTGGTTTCCTTCACTGGTCTTTTTGTGGAAAAGTTGAATTTTCTTGAAGAGCTGGATGATAAGTGTTGAGGCAGGGAGCAGCCAATAGGAAGCCCACATTCCCCCTGCTTCCTCTACACAGAATCTAAGCACAGGCAAGAAGGCCTTTTCCAGGTTTCAAAGCAGCAGTCTTAGCCCAGAAGCACCACCAGTGTTTAATGACTAAAGGCCACCATGAATGGTTAAACTAGACGCGAGTTGTGGTTCATGAGGTATATGTGGAACTCAGTTGCCCAGTTCAGATCTCAGCCCTATTGCCTTCTGGTTGTGTGATATAAAATAAATTGCTTCACTCCTTACACCTGCCTTCCTCATACACAAAGATGGCTTTGTTTTTAAGAATTAAATGACATAACTCATGTACAATACATGGGATGTAGAAAGTGCCCTATAATTATTAGCTTTCTTTTTTTTTCAATTGTGATTCTCAAAGTGGGTATCTGTTATAAGTAAACAAAGACATTAGAGTTGATTTCCATCTCTCAGTCTCCCCTTCAACTGGGACTGGTTTATTCCATTTATTTAATGAATGTTTATGAAGTGCCACTGTGTGCCTTGCTGGGGAAATGAGGCCTTGAGGGTATAAAGATCATATATGGGACACAGTCCCTGCCCCCAGGATGTTCACAGTCAAGGGAAGTAAACATTTTTGTTCACATTGTTATGCAAAATACATATGTAAATAAGCCTGAGGTCAAATAGTGTAGCTCAACCCCTTAGAGAAGTGTCAGGAGTGAGTGCGGTAGAGAAAGTACAGGTTTGTTGGAGGCACAAACCTGGTCTGTGCACAGCCCAGACCTACACCCCCTGCAGTAAATCCAAGTTGCTCAACCTCTCTCAGTCTCCATTTATTCATCTTTAAAATGGGCCTGAGCCAGTGGTCTGCTGAAGCCAGCTGCAGCTGGCTTGGGAGAGCCTATTGATAAATATTCAGGCATTTTGCAAGCCGGTTGTTAAAACCAGTGGTACAGCATTGGTGGAAGTATTGACACCATGGAAATCAACAAATTCTACAAATCAAGTCTACCCTCACCCCCAGCTGGTTTACCAGCGCATCACTGGAATACCCTCCAATATTGTTATGGGCATTAATGAAATAAATCACAGTGTCTGGCACACAGTAGATGCTCACCATAGGGTTGCTATAAAAATATCACATAGAATATATTAATAATGTACATCCTGTACGTCCACATTCATAATCTCATTTAGTCCTCACAGCAACTCTGAGGTAGCTATTTTAATCCCATAAATGAGGTTTATTTTTATTCTCATAAATGAAGAAAAGCCAGGATCTATTCCAAGTCAAGTGTTCACCAGACCCAAACTGCCTCTGAATCATGTCTGTCTGCAAACAAAGATCATTGTTGTTGTTGATTTAGCGTTGTTGTTTTGAAACCACTTTTTGTTGTTGTTGTTATTGATTCACTGGATGAAAAAGAAAGCAGTGTGAGTAACAAGGTGAAAGAAGACAGCGCTGGCTGGCAGCTGGTAGAAGCTTCCCTCAGGGGAGCCTGAAGTGAATGCCACCACTCTTAGCCTCCATTTAAAAGGATCTCCCTGCTGTGCCCGTGTCATTATCAAAACAGAGAGCTGCGAACACCAACTGCTCCTAATAAATGTTGTTTCCCCTGGGAACCTCTGAAACTCAGAATTACCTAGCCATTGATGTCAGGTCCCAGGGGAGGAAATGTACAAGATGAGCCTGGGACAACTGAAAAAGGAAGAAGCTGGCTGGGCACGGTGGCTCACAGCCTGTGATCCTAGCGCTCTGGGAGACCCCGGGGTGGGTGGGGGGGATTGTGTGAGCTCAGGAGTTCGAGACGAGCCTGAGCAAGAGCACGACCCCGTCTCTATTCAAAATAGAAAAACTAGCTCATCGACGTTGTACACACCTGTGGTCCCAGCTACTCAGGAGGCTGAGGCAGGAGGATCACTTGAGCCCAGGAGTTTGAGGTTGCAGTGAGCTGTGATGACGCCACAGCACTCTACCTGTGGCGATAGAGCCAGGCTGTCTCTGGAGCCAACTTGAAGATCTCACTGGACAATTAGGGAAATTTGAACTTCAATAAGAAAAATAATGGCAATAAATTAAGACCCAGGAAATGCTGAAAGTCCAGGAGTTAATAACAATACTTGAAAAAAAGCCTAATTGGAAGACACTGGGGAACCCAATTCATTTTTTTGTTGTCCTTGCCCAGGCTAGAGTGCCGTGGCGTCAGCCCAGCTCACAGCAACCTCAAACTCCTCTGCTCAAGCGATCCTCCTGCCTCAGTCTCCCCAGTAGCTGGGACTACAGGCATGCGCCACCATGCCCGGCTAATTAATATATATATAATTATTATATATATATATAATTATCCAGATAATTTCTTTCTATTTTTTTAGTAGAGACAGAGTCTCATTCTTGCTCAGGCTGGTCTTGAACTCATGAGCTCAGACAATCCACCTGCCTCAGCCTCCCAAAGTGCTAAGGTTACAGGTATGAGCCAGTGTGCTCGGCCACAATTCATTCTTTTGAAAACTAGTAAGTAAAAGGGAAGAATTAGGCATTTATCCTGCCTTTTCTGGGTAAAGTGTGCCTCGGAGTAATAAAGTATAAGATGGAGGAATATTTTCTCTCTCTCTTTTTTCTGTTTTTCAGAGACAGGGTCTCCCTCTGTCTCCCAGGCTGGAGTGCAGTGTTGTGATCAGAGCTCACTGTAACCCCCAACTCCTGGGCTCAAGAGATCCTCCCCCATTAGCCTCTTGAGTACTAAGACTACAGGTGCGTGTCAACACACCTGGCTAACTTAGTTTTTTTAGAGATGGGGTCTCACTATGTTGTCCAGGCTGGTGTCAAACTCCTGGGCTCAAGCATTCCTCCAGCCTCGGCCTCCCAAAGTGCTGGGATTACAGGCACTTTGAGCCACCGCGCCTGGCCAAGTTCTCTTTATAGAAGTATTTTAGCTCATAAATGAAGGAATGATACAAATAGAATATCACCATTTTGCAATTTCTAATGAATCAACAGACCAGTCATTATTTGCTTCTTGATGAGAAAAACATCACCTATGAAATAATCTTGCCAAAAAAATCAAACCTGAATCTGATTAAGTCACTCTGATGCCTTTTGCATTTTTTTTAACCAAACAAAAGTAGGCGGTATTGTATACTGGTTGTAGCAGCGCTTTTCAAACTTGAGTAACACGGACCCCTTTTAAAGGAAAAAGAATTCTCACAGATCCCCAGTGGTGCTTGAAATTATTTTTATTAAATTACTATAAACATACAACTAGATGCGAACATTTTGTGTTTGCTTCTGTACAACTGTTAAAACCGGTATACGTTTACAAATCAAATACAAACAAAATTACCAAAGTAATACAATTCAAATGAACTACCCTGACTTAATGGGAG
Source organism: Mirza zaza (assembly GCA_008750895.1). NCBI lineage: Eukaryota > Metazoa > Chordata > Mammalia > Primates > Cheirogaleidae > Mirza > Mirza zaza. The sequence continues at coordinate 28,521 of VSMD01084428.1, forward strand.
GAAAGATGTTTTGCTGAAATAAAGTTGCTGCTTGCAAAGGAACGTGGTACTGACCGCTGGGGTGGATGTTCTCTGATTTCAGTCCTATATGAAGTGGGATGACACAATTCTCCCATATTTTTCTCTAAAACTCTCGAAAAGGTTCTTCTTCATGAAATGTGATGTGACTTCACTTGGTTTTGCTTGGCAAGAGCCAAGGTGTGCAGTGTAAACACAAGCTGAAATGGTTGTACTCACAATTGTGACTAAGAGTCAGTTATGAACTGATTATCCAGATCAGTGGGTCTCAACCCTGGCTTCACTTTGGAATGCACATTAACATAGAAATAAATTAGGAATCTCTCAGGGTAGGACATTAGTATTTTTAAAAAGCTTTCTAGATGATTCTAATATGTAGCTGGTACTGAAAACCACCGATTTTGATACCCAGAAAAATGTTCATACCGATTTCTTTAACGTATAAGCCAAAAGAAACACCATATCCAATCATTCTTATAGAGACTATGAGGTCCTCTGAGAATATGGCAGGAACCCTCAGGAGTTTGAGAAATTGGTTTGGAGCTTGATTTCCAGGCCTAGTTGTGTGGCCTTGGGCAACTTAACTTCTCTGAGGTTTAGTTTCTCATTATAAAAGAAACTAATAATAGTACCTACCTCATAGGGTGGTTGTGAGAATTAGATGAGATAATAATGTATACAAAGTGCTGAACTTAATGCCTGGTTCATGGTGAGTACTTAACAAATACTAGCTCTTAATATTAGCTATTATGTTGATAACCATCTGGAAGCTACTAAAACATTTACTAGGCAGATATGAGCCACAAGAAAGAATGTGCTGATGGGGAAATAGGGTGCTGGGAGAATATTATGAGGAAGGGTATTTGGTGGTCTTTGATAGGTAGGACGACAAAGGCAATGATGATGTGGGTGCATTCAGTAAAGGTGTGGGCTACTTTTCACTCTGAGCTGACTTGGGCTTGAAGCCCAGACTGGAAGCACAAAGAAAAGGGATGAGAATGAAGCATGAGGTTACCCTGAGTGACAACCCACAGGATGAGATGCTGAAGAAGCAAGAAAGGAAAGATGGCACCAGTCAAGCAAACAGACAGAATCCTAGGAGCAGACACGACATGGCCACCTGCAGACTCTGAGAGGAAGGCTCTGCCTGCCATGGTTGGGAAGGAAGTTGCTTCACTCCTAGCAGAGATGTGTGGCTGGTTTCCCAGGGCAGGGCCAGCTTGCTTAAGGAGCAGTGATAAGTGTCATCTATTCTAGGCCCTGCTGGGTACCCAGTGGAAAGGAGCCTCCACAGGAAAGGGTAGAGGAGGTCTAAGGCATTCATAAATCATTAGGTTTCTTCTGAAATTTTTCTTCTGCATTTCTGTGAAAAAGACTCTACTTTCTTTCCCTAGAAAGACTACATGTGGAATCTAAGAAGTTGATGATATGAGGCTCTGGTTTGGACAATGACAGACCATGGCTCTATTATCAACCCTGTAATCAGATCAGTAGAAGGATGTCTTAAGCCTAATGCATGGACATACCCAGCCACTTCCTCTTTTAATAGTATCAAAATTTTTGATTTTATAAGTCTTTCCGGGATATCATAAACAGCAGATGAGCTTTTTTTAAAAACAGAGTAAACTCCAAAATATTCAGATGTAATAATTGGCAAGTCCTCAGGCCTGAAATACTATTTCTCCCAAACAATTATGTCAGACATGATATTTTGGTAAAATAGTAATTTTAAAGTTATCTTTATAGGAATGTTGCTTAAATGGACTTTTATTTTTCAGGTTTATAATTGTTTGTTGCTTCCTTTCAGATAATTTGCCCATGTTTTCTTATTTGCTTGGTGGTTCCAAGCTTTACAGATTTGCTTTATACTTCAGTTTTTAAAGAGATGTCTTTGTAATTGAGTTGAACATTCAGTGGACCGATGCAGTGGTTTTTTACACTTAAGGGAATTCTCGAAAGTGGATACCAAAACTTCATAAAACCTTTCATCTCGACAACATGTCCTTTAAGGCTAAGCTCTAAGAAGGATGAGAAAACAAAGAGTTATATTGTAACTTGCCTGGCTAATTTAATTTATTCATATATTTAACCACAGTCAGCATGTAGTTGTTTTCCTCTAAGAGGCCCACTTTCCAAAACACAATTTTCAAAATATCTTACTTCCTCACAAGGCTCTTTGTGTTTAGTTACCCTCTTATTTTTGCCAGTTTCTCTCACGTATTACTTGCCATCCTAGCAGGACCCTGGTTGAGAAGACTCCACAAGCCTGTTTTCATGGCATGCTGAGCCACCAATAAATCCCAAAGCCGTCCTGTATTAAATAAGATACAGGGTCACACTTTGATATATGGCTGCCTTCCAATCTAGGAAGCCATTAACAGACACTGATACAAAGGAATGTAGGGCAAAATCCCCTTCTGCTGCTGAGCTCAGTATTTATTTCCTGGAGAACACAGAGATACAGAATATTTTTCAGGTTATCTTCTTTTGGAAAACATTATCTTGGACATTAAAGTGCTTATCAACCACCATTTTCATTATTGTGGAAATTAGTGGGTTTAGGAATTTGGGTCAATGTAATGATGAAAGGAGTTCACATAACTAAGGGGAAAGCTTTCTCTTGCCTCTTCTGTTTCATTATCAGTTCTTGAGAAAGCATTTGTTTACTTCTCCCCTGGCAGTTTTAAGGGCTTCTATGGTTTCTCTACTGTGAAAGCCCATTTTATTAACAGTACCACAAATTCACTCTCTAAGTGGGATGCTAATTTACCTGATTTGTATTGTGTTTGCAAATTTCCTGTAAAAATTTGTGATTTTTGCTCCTGATTAAAAGTGATTCACTTTACCTCCAAAAAGTATCTTGTATGGGATAAGGTTTTTGGAGACAAGATGTTTTTTCTTGGTTTTCCATGTTTTATAACTCCGCCTCCTCGTTTGACTTGTGGAACACTAGGCTTATTCATTGTGGGCCTGTTTCTAACCTGGTTTTTCAGTTCTTGAAAACTGTCAGATGAAATGTACAGTGTCATCAATGTAAAGTTATGTTTTATATGTTACTACGTATGAAACCTTGGAAGTCAACTGGCTTCCTTCCAGATTTGAAAATACTAGCATAGCACATGACTATAAAATTTTTAAATTGGGTTAAAAAGTGTTTAACAGCTTTAAGCAATTGTAGTTATCCAATGTTTGCTGGCCATTTTGATTTTGTACTCAACAGCAAGCAAAATGTGTAAGAAATAAAATGATTAGTAAAAATGCTTATACCAATTAAATCAAAGGGTAGTTTATTAAAAAAGAATCAAAACAGAAACTCTAAGTACCAGTGTGTACATTGTACACATTTAAATGACTCACAAGAATGAAGTTTTTCATACATATTAAGATCACACCACCTGTTGTTTATCAAGATATTCAAGGAGAAATCTGACTCCAAACCGTATACAAGATTGCCATTTTAAACAGACCAAATTTCAAACATGCAACAACGCCACTGGTAATAAAGCTTTGGAATGGGTGCTTGTTCTATATTTCACTACAAATAGGATAGAAAGCAAGATAAGTTGAGAATTTATTCTAAAATAGAATGGATGTTGTTATCATCTACACCCCCAATCCTCACTCCTCTGCTGCCATTTTTAACAAGTACTCCTTGTCGATCTTGAAGAGTCTCCATCCTTCCTCGCTGGACAGATCAGAAGCACCTCTTCTTTTGTAGAAGTTGATAGATGGTTCATTCCATTCTGCTACCAAGAAGTGCATGCTGCTGCAGCGACGCTTCATTGCAACCTATTATAAAGGAGAGTAAAACACAAACTCAGTGACGTTTCACCCACTTTCTAAGACCCAATTTCGATTTAATCATTAAAATAATCCAGTAACCCTCACAAATTCAAAAACCAAAAACTAAGACATACTTGGCTTAGATTCTTCAGAATTTCCGATCCTATGCCAAAGCCTAAAAGAAAGAGAAATACAATTTAAAAAGTCATTTCAAGGACTTACAGCACGGATTTCTCTTCAGACCTTCCCCCCACAACACAACCATACCTCTATAATCACTCATCACGAAGAAGTCCTCAAGATACAACAACTTGCCAATCCATGGGTCATAGGTAAAATAGTACATGGCAAAACCAACAATGCTGTGTCCTGTAAGAAGAGTATCATGAGATGCAAAGAAAAAAAATCCGTAAAAGTTGTAGCTGCAGAATCAGAAGCCTATCACAGGTTTCAAAAAACATACATGCATGTATGATAGAAATAAGTAGCCACTGAACTGGACTGTCTCCTGATTTTTATGTGAGTGCAGTCCAGGCCACTGTTGGACCATGTCACCATTCTCAGAACATGTATTTGCAAAAAGCACACATTCGAGCTAAGTGAAGTTAAGCTACAACGGTGGACTGGCCACTCTGCAGTCAGCTGGATCTCACACTCAGAAGTGAGAATGTTTCCATTACTTGCCAAAGCAAAACTGCTATGGTCTTAAACTAAACACACACATTATTCACATCCTATTGATACACCAGTATGTTGACTTGGGAATTCAGTCAAGTTTACACGGCAGTTCAGAATAGTAAATATTTGTAGTTTACAAACTCTTGCTTCCTTAATGTCAGAACATCAGGCCAAAGTACAAGGTTTAATTTCAGAACTTGCCTTCCAATTTACACATTTTTATTTTTAATTTGCTCTCCCCAGTTTTTAAGCCAGAAGCAGCAGCATTACCCAGAAATAGGGAATATGTTACATCCACATATCTCTAAAAAGTACCTCATCCCTTAAAATGTTTTCTGCTCATTTCTTCTAGCTTGGGGAACAGACGTCAAAAACAAAAACAAAAAACAAAACAAAAAAAACCTTAAAGCACCCACCAAAACTACTTCCCCTTTTAGCTCTGTCTTCTGACCAGTCAACAGGGACCAGCAAAAAAAAAAAAAAAAAAAAGCAGAAAAGCATCCGACTCCCTCTACAATTCCAAATGAAGGCAAAGGTTTCAAATTAAACTTTCTAGCCATTTTCTATTCCTTTGCAAACAGACAGGAAGCGAGTATAGTGAAGTTTCTGATCTACCGTGTTTTAACTGTGTGATAATAGGACCTTACCTCATTTATCATGATCATCTACTTTATTGTGTAAAGGATCTTTTAGTTACCTCCCCGCCCATCCATGTACACGGAAGGGCCATGTACATGGCGAAGCTAGAGACTGTAACCTGAAGATTGGGACAAATTAAAGAAAAAAATGTGATTTAACACAATTACAAAAACGGTTACGTTAGGGTCAAACAAGAACCATTTTATGAAACTGAATTACAACAAATGACATCATACCTAACTTTCCAGGGTCTCCACAGCATTCTGATACTTACTTAAACAGCTCTAACTCTTCAGCATCTCCACAGCACTCTGATACTTACTTAAATAGCTCTTTTAACCTGTCCTATTAAGTGCAGCATATCTATTTTTTCCCTTATTATTTTGAACACTTGCTATTATTTCTGTCCAACTTCTCAGTAACCTGTGTAGTCAGTGGTGCTACAGAGCAGACACCACGTTTTACACAACACTCGGTCTCTCTGGCTTCTGGAAGGGGAGAGGGGTTACCTTCCGGAGTCCAGTGCTCTTTGGGCACTTCTGCAACCAGGCAGTGGTAGAAGGGGTGCTCTCCAAAACCATCCTCTAACAGATCTGCAAGAAGGGGCAGCAGCGACAGTGTTGGCCTTGGTGAGGATGGCAGGCACCGAACATTTGTCCCCCACCCCACCACTGTAGCGTTACCTTTTTCAGTTAATATTACTTGTTCTTCCATGTATTCATATTTAGCCAGTTCCTGGGGAGATACACATAAGGGAGAGAAAGAAAGAAGCAGAAAACAAAATAAGGCCCTAGCCAGGCCAGCTCAGAGGGTGGGAATGGGGCGGGGCGGGGCGGCGCCAGAGTCCAGCCCAACACTGAGCAGCCCAGGGCTAGAGTTCCCGGAAGCGGGCGGAGAAAGGGGAACTGGCTATGCTTTCGTTCGCACCAGCCCAGACCCGAAGACACGGACTCCCCGGGAAACGGAGCCACCACCCACCCCCACCACCCCGCCCCCGGAGGAGCTCAGGCCTTCCGGTACCTTGATCAGCCGCAGTATGTCACTGCAATCGGCGGCGGTGGCCGGGCGGATCACGAATTTAGCCATTTTCGTCTTTTGCTTTTCTTCCCTTTGCGGACCAAGCCCCTGTACTTGAACAGTAGGAGGAGGTGGTTCCTCATTCGTTTCCTGGGAGCGTCCTCTTCTGAGTCAGGCCGGCACCATGACCCGGCGAACCTCGGCGAGTGACACAAAAACCTTCAAGAGCTGCAATTAAGAGCTGCGCACTCTGGCAGCTGCACGCCCGGCTTTTTAGCGCGAAGAAGCCCCGCCCCGGCCGTGAGGCGGCGGCCTCTCGTCCAATGAGGCGGCGGGCCCGCGGCGCACCGCCCCCTCCTCCCGGCACCATTCTCTCATCCGGGCTCGCGTGTGAACCCGGAGGGCACGAGCCGGCGCGGTGTGGCGCGCGGTGGCGTTCTCTAGCGACGCTCTCTAGCGGCGCCTGGCGGAACGTTCCCGGAAACCGTACCCAGGAGTCGGGCGTCCCCTGGTAACCTTTGCAAAAGTTAGAGGGGAATTCCCTCTGTGGCCCCTGACCTCCTTGTTTCCTCCTTAGCCCATCAGGGAAGCAAACAAACTAAGGAGGGCCACCTTTAGGAGATGGGAGAAGGATTAGAGGAGTGGTTCTCAAAGTGTGGTCCGGGAGACCCTAGGGATCCCAAAATCCTTTCAGAGCGTCTGTTGCAAAACTAGTTTTGTAATAATAGTGACAGACGTCATTTGCCTTTTACCGCTCTCACTGAAATTTTCCAGAGGTGACCTGGTATGTGATGATGTCATCGCTCTGATGACTAAAGGAATGTGTATATTTTTGTGTTTTCTAGAATTTCCCAAGGTAAGAGATTTGGATTCATCAATAATAGACTTATAATATTTAGAGTTAACAAATGTTTTCTTTCTTTTTCTATTTTTTGTTTTATTTCTTTTTTCTTATTTTTTTTTTTTACCTTCCTTTTTTTCTTACTTTTTAACCTCCTGATTCCTTCTTAAATCTCTTATCTTCCTCTTGGAAGCACGTTCCTTCTGCCTGAGGTACATTCTTCATAATTTCCTCTAGTAAAGATCTGCTTTTGTCAAACATTCTCAGTTTTGCTCAGCTAAATGTGTCTTTAATTCATCGTAAAATTCTTTTTTTAATATTAAAATTCTTGAAGGATTTGTTTCACTGCTTATAGATTTTGAGGTTTGGAAGCTTTCATTTCCTTAAGCTTTTTTTTCAAATAATTATGAATTTACCGGATGTATGATGATATCATCATTCTGGTGACTAAAAGAATGAGTGTGTGTATGTGTGTGTGTGTGTTTTGTTTTTTTTTTTGGCTATGAGCCAGTCCAAAACCTAAGTGTATTCATACGTTTTATAGAATTTTTGAAGGAAAGCTCTTGGGATTCCTCAATAATTTTTAAATGTCCTGAGACCAAGGTGTTCGGGAACAGTTGGATTATAGTTACTTCTGGATTGTACCCACTGGAACAAGTATTCAAGCCTCTGTGGAATGACTTTTCTTTTACGACCCATTTTCCCAGACAGACTCTGCTGAAGGCCCTGCTTTGACAGCCCTTCCTGGGTTTTGAGATGAGTTAAAGGATGATTTTTCTCAGTGATACAAAGCATAAAAGGGGCCTGCAGTGTCCTCAGTCTGTAGAATGAGGTGTTGGACTGTCACTAAATGACCGATCCTAACACTGAGGAAGTGATTCTCTGCCTATGCTAGCAATATCCTGTATGTAGGAAAGAAAGCAGAAGTACATTCTGTTACCCTTTCCACCCTCTGGGGATTGTACACATAGTGACTCACTGTGGGAGTTTATGAAACTGAACTGTCTTCATCAAAGATTTTTTTTCTTTTTTGAGACAGACCCGCTAAAGTGCAGTGGCATTATCACAGCTCACTGCAACTTCAAACTCCTGGGCTCAAGAGATCCTCCTGCCTCAGCCTGCTGAGTAGCTTGGACTACAAATGCATACAAGGATGCCCAGCTAATATTTTTTGTATTTTTAGTAGAGATGGGATCTCACTCTTGCTCGGGCTGCTCTGAACTCCTGGCCTAAGCGATCCTCCCACCTTAGCCTCCCAGAATTTTGGGATTACAGGCGTGAGACACTGTGCCCAGCCTGTCTCAAAGATCTTTGAAAATAGCATTGATTCTCAACTGCCTAAGTTACTGAGCAGTGTCTTTCCTGACACCACTGGCTAGCCCTCATGGATGACCAGAAGACCCTTTCCTTTTCTTCTTCTTTCTAAAATATCAGAGGACTTAGGAGAGCTTGTTACAAATTTACTGGTAACAGTATATTAGCTGTCTTTGTCTAAGCGCTGATGATAGCTGCCTACGTGAGAAAAAGACAAAGCCATATTTTGTTTGGGTTGCTTAATTTTTTAGAATAGTGATTGTTTTGTTAAAATGTATCGTAATTGTTTCTATTTATTTTACTTTTCCAGTATAATTTTTATGCTCTTATGCTTTGCCCTTAGGACAAGAAAAACCCATTCTGAAAAACAGATGGCTAACAAAAAGCCCATTGTGATTGTGTTTGTGCATGTATAGAAGCCCAGAACCCTAAGAAATTTGAATTTTCTTCATGGCAATGAATCAAATTATGCTTTTCTATTGTCATGAGTAGATAGACACAATGGATGACCAATATTACCCACTCCTGATACTAGAATTTGTATTTAAAACAGCATAAAAAGGAGATTAACTGCCTAGCATTTGGAAAACTTTTATTTGGTTAATGAGTCAACAAATCAACAAGTATTTATTGAGTCTCCTCCTTCTAGGTACTTGGAGATTATAAAGGATAACCAAGTTTTAAAACCAGCCCTCGGGTATACAGTTTAATTTTAGAGATGTGTGTGCGTGGTTCCCTACAACAGAATGTAATCTTTGTAAGAAAGAGAATCCCTATAACCAAGTAGGGGGAGAGTAGGAGGAAGAGAAATAGCCAGGGCACCGTCCTACGTGTTCAGCATTCATTGTTTCATTTGATGCTTACAACTGTCTTGTCAGGTAGCTAATGGTAGCTCCATCTTTACAACTGAGAAAACCTGAGGCTCACAAAGGTTATAAAATTGTCAAAGCTAGGACATCAAAACTAGAGCAATGAATGTTTGTGACTTTTTTTTTTTTGTCCTGTAGTTTACCTTTTGAGAATGTTTATGACTTAAGACTGGTTTTATTGGCCCAAGGGCCATTGTTCTCCACCATGAACACTTGTTATTTCAAGGTTCCACAAAGGTCAAGGCCCAAAAGGTTCTTTTTTTTTTTTTTTTGATACATGGTCTTACTCTGTCACTCTGGCTAGAGTGCAGTGGTGTCATCTTAGCCTACTGCAACCTCAAAATCCTGGGCTCAAGCAATCCTCCTGTCTCAGCCTCCCAAGTAGCTAGGACAGGCATACACCACCATGCCTGGCTAATTTTTCTATTTTTTTGTAGAGATGGGGTCTCGCTCTTGGCTTGGGTTGGTCTTGAACATCCAATCTTTCTACTATCTCACTTGGACCATGCCACCAGAAGTCAGTCATTTGAAAGCAAGCTGTCTCATACTATCCCTTTTGTATTAGTTATCTACTACCACATAACAAATTACCACAAACTTAGTGGCTTAAAATAACACATGTTTTGGGCCAGGCACGGTGGCTCACGCCTGTAATCCTAGCACTCTGGGAGGCTGAGGCAGGAGGATTGCTCAAGGTCAGGAGTTTGAAACTAGCCTGAGCAAGAATGAGACCCTGTCTCTACTAAAAATAGAAAGAAATTAATTGGGCAACTAAAAATATCTAGAAAAAAAAATTAGCTGGGCATAGTGGCACATGCCTGTAGTCCCAGCTACTTGGGAGGCTGAGGCAGAAGGATTGCTTGAGCCCAGGAGTTTGAGGTTGCTGTGAACTAGGCTGACGCCACAGCACTCTAGCCCAGGCAACAGAGTGAGACTGTCTCAAAACAAAAACAAAACACCACATGTTTATTATTGCAATTTCTGTGGATTAGGAGTCTAGGCATGGCTCAACTGGGTTTTCTGCTCAGGGTATCAGCAATGCTGCATTCTCATGTGGAGGTGTGACCAGGGAACTGCCAACCTCGCTCAAGTTGTTAATTTTGGCAGAGTTCATTTCTTTTACTAAGGCCCTGGGCTTCTTGCTGGCCTATAAACTGGAGGCTGCCCTCAGCTCCTATAGGCCTCCTGCAGTTTCTAGAGGCTGCCTGTAGTTCCTTGCTATGTGGGTGTCCCAATATGGCCATTGACTTCATCAAGCCAGCAAGGAGGGTCTTTAGAATAGTCTGCTAGCAAGATAGAGTCTTTATTTATTTATTTATTTATTTTTTTGAGACAGAGTTTCACTTTGTCACCCAGGCTAGAGTGAGTGCCGTGGCGTCAGCCTAGCTCACAGCGACCTCAAACTCCTGGGCTCAAGCAATCCTCCTGCCTCAGCCTCCCGAGTAGCTGGGACTACAGGCATGCGCCACCATGCCCGGCTAATTTTTTCTATATAATTAGTTGGCCAATTAATTTCTTTCTATTTATAGTAGAGACGGGGTTTTGCTCTTGCTCAGGCTGGTTTCGAACTCCTGACCTGGAGCAATCCACCCACCTCAGCCTCCCAGAGTGCTAGGATTACAGGTGTGAGCCACCACGCCCGGCTGAGTCTTTATTTTTTTATTGTGGTGAAAAAGTCAGAACATGAAATTTATCATCTTAACCATTTTTAAGTGTATAGTAGTGTTGACTAATATGAACATTGTTGTGTGACAGATCTCCAGAACTTTTTTCACTTGCGGAACTGAAACTCTGTACCCATTGAGCAATAACTCCCCATTTTCCCTTCTCCCTCAGCCCCTGGTAAACACATTCTACTTTCTGTTTCTATGGGTTTGAACTACTTTTGTTACCTGATAGAAGTGAAATCATGCAGAATTTGTCTTTTTTGGTGATTGGCTTATTTCACTTAGCATATTGTCTTCAAGTTTCATCCATGTTGTAGCATGGGATGGGATTTCCTTCTTTTTTAAAGATTGTTTTGTGGTTTATTTTGCAACAGGTTCTTGGTTTGCCACCAGGGCTAAAGTGCAATGGCGTCATCATAGCTCACTGTAACCTTAAACTCCTGGGCTCAAGCGATTCTCTTGCCCTAGACTCCCAAGTAGCTGGGACTACAGATCCATGCCACCACACCTGGCTAATTTTTTCTATTTTTTGTAGTAATGGGGTCTTGCTCTGTTGCTCAGGCTGGTCTTGAACTCCTGGCCTCAAATGATCCTCCCACCTCGCCTTGGCCTCCCAGAGTGCTAGGATTACAGGCATGAGCCACCACCCCTGGCCTTACGTTTGTATGGTATTCCATTATATAGATATACCATATTTTCTTTATTCATTTGTTGGTGGACATTTAGGTTGTTTCTATCTCTTGGCTATTGTGGATGCTGCTGCTATGAACATGGGTGTGCAAATATATCTTTGAGATCCTGTTTTCATTTTTTTTATATATACCCAGAAGTGGGATCACTAGATCATATGGTAGTTCAATTTTTAATTTTTTGAGGAATCTCTATACTGTTTTCCATAACAGCTATGCTGTGTTACATTCCTGTCAATAGTGTACAAAGGTTCCAATTTTTCTACATCCTCACCAATAATCCTTGTTACTTTCTGTTTTTTTTTTTTTATAGTAGCCATCGTAATGGGTGTGAAGTGATATCTCATTGTGGTTTTAATTTGCATTTCTCTGATAATTAGTGGTGTGAAGCATCTTTTTATAAGCTTGTTGGCCATTTGTATGTTTTCTTTGGAGAAATGTTTATTCAAGTCCTTCACCCATTTTTTTCTAGTATATGTAATAGCTTTGACTTCACCCATTTTTAAATTGTGTTATTTTGTTTTGAGTTGTAGGACTTCCTTATGTATTCTGGATATTACCTCCTTATCAGACATATGGTATGCAGATTTCTTCTCTCATTTTATAGGTTGCTTTTTCACTCTGTTGTTGTTTCTTTTGATGCACAAAAACATTTTTAAGTTTGATGTAGTCCCATTTGTCTATATTTTGCTTTTGTTGCCTGCCAAGATAGAGTCTTACATAATGCAACATAATTGTAGGAATAATATCCTATCACCCATATTATCTTGTACTGGTTAGAATCAAGTGACAGGTCCTCCCCACACTCAAGGGCAGGGTTTCACACAAAGCCATGGAGACAGGATCATGGAGGCCATCATTTAAAGGGCAGTGAAAACCTAATTTAAAAACAATTTTTTTAAAAAATTCATTTTTTCAGCATGCCACCACACCCAGCTTTGTACTTCGTAGTCAACATTTAACAAATATTTATTAAGGTCTGCTTCTTGCCAAGCATTGTTCTTGGGTAGTGCCAAAATAAATATGGCATAGTACCTACTATCTGGGGACTTACACTTCAATATTATAAATCCTTAAGGTTCTGGTTCTGGATGGAAGGATCCAGCCTCGTGGACAGTTACAAACAGAACTGAGGGGCTGATACACAGTTCGTAAACCATTCAATGTGATGACCAACCTCCTCCAGGCAGCCCTACCCCTCTCTGCCTACATCTCAGCTCTGGGATCAAGGCTCTAACTCCTCATAAATAGGATATCTGAAAAGCACAACCAACCATCTTTAGATCTCCTAAAGTATCAGCTCTTTGAATCTAGGTATGGAGGTTACTCAATAAGAAGATGATAGAAAATAATTGCCTGTTAGTGCACAAAGTATAAGACACCCCCTCTTTTCCCTATGGCCTCTGGGTATATGCAATAGATTTGAAAGTTCAGAATCCAGTTTAGCAATCTTTGTAGTATTTATAAACTGGCAATTAAATTTAAAAGTGAATCCAGGAAAATGGAGGATGCTTCAAAGAAGGAAATGCAATAGAGTACTCTGCAACCAAGCAGGCTCTGTTTGGCTTGAAGAACAAAGAACAGCCCATGTTCTGGCCCTGGTGTGAGAGGATGTTTGGCATAGTCTGCTGGCAGCAATAGAGGTTATTACCTGAGAACTCATTCTGAAAGTGGAGGATATAGGGGTGAATCATTCCTTTGGGGAGAATGATGGGAGTAGGAAAAGGGTGCAAGAAAATCAAAAGTGGACCCAGGCCCATACAATTGAGAGAAGTGTAATACATTCTAAGGTCTCCTTACAAGATTAATTATAGGAGGGTGCTACAGCAGAGGAAGAGATGAGATATGCAATTGGCATTTCTTAGTGCCTGCTATGAGTAGTATGCCTTGCTTGGCACTTTACAAATATGATTTTGTTTAGTCTTAGTTACCATGTATTGTTACTTATTTTTACGTATATCCTACTTTCTCACCTAGATTCTATTAAATTTGGAAATATTTGTTGTTATACTCCAAAAAAAGGAGATCAATTATAAATTTCCATTCTAGAGCTTCAGGGAAAACTGAGAATAAAATTAGCCATTTAAATAATGTTGATCTGGCCGGGTGCGGTGGCTCACACCTTAATCCTAACACTCTGGGAGGCCGAGGCGGGTGGATCGCTAAAGGTCAGGAGTTCGAGACCAGCCTGAGCAAGAGTACGAGACCCCGTCTCTACCAAAAATAGAAAAAATTGGCTGGGCATGGTGGCACATGCCTGTAGTCCCAGCTACTCGGGAGACTGGGATAGAAGAATTGCTTGAGCCCAGGAGTTTGAGGTTGCTGTGAGCTAGGCTGACACCACAGCACTCTAGCCGAGGCAACAGAGTGAGACTCTGTCTCAAAAAAGTATATAAATAAATAAATAAATAGATAAAGTTGGTCTGGATGAATGTAATCTGGAAGCATAGGGCTTTTTTTTCTTCGAAGCCCTCTAGACTCAATAGTTGAGATTTCTGTCCTCATTGAAGCATAGAATGTTAGTGATTCTCTAGTCCTAATTCCTCATCTAATAGCTAAGAAAACTAAAGCCCAGAGAGGCTAAAGTACTTATTCAAGGTCACAAAGCTAGGAAATGGCAAATAGTTGACTAGAAACCTCATTCAAAAAATAAGAAAGTGACAAAGTCAGAAAGACAACTTTACTAAAAGTCTCCTGACTTTTAGTAAAGAAATCTACACCAGCAGTCCCCAACCTTTTTGGCACTAGGGACTGGTTTCATGGAAGATAATTTTTCCACAGACTGGGATGAGGGTGATGGTTTCAAATGATTCAAGGGCATTACATTTATTGTGCAGTCAAACCTCTCTGCTAATGATAATCTGTATTTGCAGTCGTTCCCCAGCGCTATTGTTACTGTCTCAGCTCCACCTCAGATCATCAGGCATTAGAGCCTCATAAGGAGAATGCAACCTACATCCGTCGCACGTGATGTTTACAGTAGGGTTCGCGAGCTCCTATGAGAGTCTAATGCTGCTGCTGATCTGACAGGAGGTGGAGCTCAGGTGGTGATGGGAATTAAGGGGAGCAGCTGTAAATACAGATGAAGCTTCACTCATTTGCCCGCTGCCCAACTCCTGCTGTGCGGCCCGGTTCCTAACAGGCCGTGGTTGGGGACCACAATACTATACCACTGTGCAATTAAAGCTCTCATAGATCTTCTGGCAAAAATTGCAAATATAAAAATAGACATTATAGCAAATATTATCCTAAGGCTGGAGCTCAGGCAAAAATCTGTAAACAATCAAAACATTTGGTCCACTTCTCAGAAATTAAGTGGACTACATGACTTGTTTTTTTTTTTTTTTTTTTTGAGACAGAGTCTTGCTTTGTTGCCCAGGCTAGAGTGAGTGCCGTGGCGTCAGCCTAGCTCACAGCAACCTCAGACTCCTGGGCTCAAGCGATCCTCCTGCCTCAGCCTCCCGAGTAGCTGGGACTACAGGCATGCGCCACTATGCCCGGCTAATTTTTTTTATATGTATATATTAGTTGACCAATTAATTTCTTTCTATTTTTATAGTAGAGACGGGGTCTCGCTCAGGCTGGTTTTGAACTCCTGACCTTGAGCAATCCGCCCGCCTCGGCCTCCCAGAGTGCTAACATGACTTGTTTTAATTATAATATAATAGGAAATGCTCCCGACAGTTCCAGTTTTCTCAACTTCATCCTCTTCCTTAGCCTTCCTCTTATGTCTTGCATCCCTGCCCCCATCCCAAGACTGGGATTGATAAATGGGACTCTGCAATATGGGTCAGGAATGCCTATAGCCTAAGACAAGTAAACAATCAACTTGCTAGGAGGTCCCTGTCACCCTAAGAGGCTGCAGGAAGCTTTCCTATCCAGACTCCTTCACAGAAGGACAATTCCAGAGGCCATAGGACTTTCTGCTTATGGGCAATTCCTCCCGAAATATCTAGTTGCTGGATCTGGGGCATCACAATACTGTCATTCTTTCTGAGGTGAGAGCTGTCCCAATACTTTGAAAATGATCTATGGATCATTTTCATTTATATTCTTCCCTCATAGATAGAATATACACTCATCATCTGACAGGGAGTGTGGGTTTTCCCATCCAAGTAAGTGACTTAGAGAATGTCAACCTTTAGGGATGAGGTCAAAGGGTAGTTGACTTAGTAAGTGCTTTTTGGAAGGCGGAGCTAAGTGTACTTGTGTTGCAGAAAAAGCAGGGAATTTTGAGGCCAGGCAGAATTAGATAGATGCAAATTTCAGTGCTACCAGTTACCAGCTATGTGATTTTGGACAGGGTTCATGAATATCAGTGTGTTTATGTCTAAAACAGAGTTAATAATGATAGTTTTCTCCTCCTAGGGTTGCAAATATTAAGTGATTTTGTAAAGCCTTTTGTAGAACGCTTGGAGTATAGTAGGCACCCTCTAAATGTTTGTTCCTTTCTGCCTAACTGGTAATATAAGGATTACAACTATTTTCAGATTAGGAAAAATAGTCATAAATGGCCCAATGGGGAGAGGATTTGTTCCTAACCCTATTTTTTCCTACCCTTACGCAGAACTATTCTCTTATTTACTGACCTTTGTCATGAAGCATTGACCTTCCTCATGAATAATAAATGCACAATGATTCTTGTTTTCCAACCAATGAGATCTTCCCTAATGGCCATAGAATCAGGAATCATCACAGAGTCTTGGATAATCCCTGTTGTACTTTGCTTGCAGCATTTTATCTACTTGGCCAGACATCATGTGAACAATGTTCAATCCAGAACACATCACCTAGGGTAAATTATTTACAACTCTGTCTCAGTTTAGAAGTGGACCTATTTATGACCTGATTAACATTCAACTATAAGCCACATATAGAGATTTTTTTTTGAGAAGCAAACTTAGGGAAAAGATGAAAGTAGGAAAAAAATGTTGAAGAGGCTGTAATGCAGAATATATTAATGTGTACAACTTTTTCCCCTTTTCCTTTTTATAGATATTTTATAACTATACCAGATGGGGGAAATTATGCAGTTTTAATGCTTAGAATCTGTGCAGAATAGCAGACAGAACAATTTCCCAAACTTTCTTTCAGTACCTAGTCTCTGAAGCCATGGTTAAAAACAATAAGCAGTTAAAGAGCTGTGAATAGTGGTTAAGCACTCTTCATTTATATTCAGTAGTATATATTAAGATATTCAGTAGTATATATTAACAATTCACAGTTTTGTAATTCTCTTATTCTATTTTCAGAATGTTCCAAATTCATCAAAAACTATAAACCAACATATCTGGTTGAACACCAAAGAACCTCAAGCAGCATGAAAACAAAGAAAACAATACCAAGGCACTGTAGAATCAAATTTCTGAAAACCAGTGGTAAAGAGAAGATCTTAAGCATGAGGCTGATCACTGGTTTCTTGTCAAAAACAATGCAAACCAGAGATAGTGGAATGACATCTTTAATGCACTGAAGGAAAAACAGTGTCAGCCTAGAATTTTATATCCAGTGAAAATGTCCTTCAAAATGAAGGCAAAATAAAGACATTTTCAGAAAAGGCAAGGCTAAAAGAATTCATCGCTAATAAACTTGTACTACAAGAAATACCTAAAGAAATTGTTTAGGCTGAAGGAAAATGATACCAGATGGACACTTGAATTTACACAAAGGATTGGAGAGCACCAGGAATGGTAAATATGTGGATAAATATAAAAAACATTTTCTTGGGCCAGGCACGGTGGCTCACGCCTGTAATCCTAGCACTCTGGGAGGCCGAGGCGGGCGGATTGTTCGAGCTCAGGAGTTTGAGACCAGCCTGAGAAAGAGTGAGACTCTGTCTATACTAAAAAAATAGGAAAAAATTAGCTGGAAAACTTAAAAATGTATAGAAAAAATTAGCTGGGCATGGTGGCGCATGTATGTAGTTCTAGCTACTTGAGAGGTTGAGGCAGGAGGATCATCTGAGCCCAGGAGTTTGAGGTTGCTGTGAGCTAGGCTGACGCCACAGCACTCTAGCCAGGGCAACAGAGTCAGACTCTGTCTCAAAGTAAATAAATAAATAAATAAACATTTTCTTGTTTTTAATGTCTTTAAAAGATAATTAACTGTTCAGGGTGAAAATAATCATCAATGTATTCTGGGCTTTATAACATTTATAGAAGTAAAATGTATGACTTCACCAGCATGTAGAATAGGCTGGGGATTGGATGGAAGTATACTGTTATAAGATTCTTACATTATGTGAAATGCTATATCATTTAAAGGTAGAATGTGGCCGTGTGATCCTAGCCCTTTAGGAGGCTGAGGCAGGAGGGTCACTTGAGCCCAGGAGTTCAAGACCAGCCTGGGCAATAGCAAGACCCCAGCTAAAAAAAATAGAAAAAGAAAAAGATTATCCAGTTGTGGTGGCGTGCACCTGTAGTCCCAACTACTTGGGAGGCTGAGACAGGAGGATCGCTTGAGCCCAGGAGTTTGAGGCTGCAGTGAGCTATGATGATACCACTGTACTCTAGCCTAGGCAGCAGAATGAAACCCTGTCTCAAAAATAAAAGGTAGATTGTGATAAGTTAAACATGCATATTGTATATTGTAGCTTAGAATAACCACTCAAAAACTCTCCAGAAGTATAGGTAATAAGTCAATAGAAGAGATAAAATGGATTCATAAAAAATAATCCAAGACAAGAGAAGAGGAAGAAAGGAACAAAGAATAGATGAGACAAAAGTACAGGACTACATTTGTTACTGATATCTTATACCCATCAGGTAAGAAATCACCAAAGGAAAAACCTAAAATACCTCGTAATTACCAGTTGTAATGAGATAAACAATGAGTAAATATTCATGATAATCAGACTCCCACAAATGGAATTCTATTGATTTTGTTGATGATAAAATCAGCTACTTCTCATTCATTCAGCATTGAAATTGGTGCTGTTTATCATGATAAAAGAGATGATTTTTGTTCATAAATACCTACATCCTGGCACAAAATGGAAAGATTTGGAAAGAGATAACATGAGGCAAAGGAGGAGTGTTGGGAAAGGACCTGAAGTACTCAGTGCTGTCACAGTTGGGGCACTTGCATGATTTGGGTAGTGAAACTGGAAATGAGTGAAATGAGGATACCTCTGAAAATTAAAATCACCAGATAATGTATCAAGCAGTAGAGATATTCAAAATGTATCCTGGCCTAGCTAATATTTGTGAACTGACTGAAGGTATGAACATTCCTAAGGAGAGAAGGTATATCTTATAATGAACTTGATCATTGTATAAGTTAGGAATGCTTTTGACTACAGCTAACAGAATACTGTACTTACACTAGCTTAAGCCATAAAAACTTTTTCTTTAAACTCATTCAGAAGCCTGGAGGTATCCAGTTCCAGAACTTGTTCAGCAATTAACCGTGTTATCAAGGACATAGGCTTTTTAAGCCCTTCACCTCTGCCAGTCATCCTCAGTTCATCTCGTGCATATACGAGGACTCTGGTAGCTCCAAGCATCATGTCCTCACACTAGTATCCCACAGGGAGGAACAGTCAGGAGCAAAAATCTTTCTCCTAATGAGGCCCTGTCTTTTTTAATCTGGGAAGCAAAATCTTTCCCAGAATGCCCTGAAGTCTTCTCTTTATGTCTCATTTTGGACAGTACTAAGTAATATGGCTATGCATGGCTGCAAGGGAGGTTGGGAAAATGAGTATCTGGCAAAAGTGAATGGAGATGCTATCTTTGGCCAAGCCTAATTATGATTCTTTGAGGTTGGGTATATTGTTGCTCAAACAAAGTTGGGGTTCTGTAGCAAGAGATTTGAAGGGAATGGCTCTAGGATAGGCAATTAAAGATGTCTACTAGGTTCAGTCCTAGAAGCATAGAAAAAGAAGAATCCCAGAGGTCAAAATTGCTATCACTTAATCTGGCATCATACTGGGGTAAGAATACCCTGATGCAAGAACTCCAGTAGTTGAATCTTGAGGCAGGTATATGTATTTTGTGGAGTCTCTCTTTAGTCATTCATTTATTTAACAAATTTTTAGGGTATCAGGTATTATTATAGTCTCTGGAATTATAGCAGTGGAAGAATCAGATGAAAAATTTTGCCATCATGGTGCTTACATTCTTGTGAATGTATTTTAGCTGAATGTTACTTATTTCATGCTTATCAATAAATCTTCTGGGTATAATTGGGCTTCTCATGGTCGCCAAGCCATCCTACATCTCATTATGAATTAAGAAATTGATGTTTTGATTTCATATATCAGTCTCTTGGCTGATGTGAGTCCTCCTAGGCACACAGATTTACCTTTAGTGAAGTGATAAATCAAGTTTCTGACTTGTGTATCTGAGGGCCAGTACCTGAACCATGATAAACTCAACAAGGCATTTCAACCCTGTGAGTCATGCTGGGAGACAAAGAGCCACACAGCTTCCTCCAGTTAGTATACCAATAGTGCAGGTGAGCCTGTGCCCTATTTAGAATAATGAATGTCACTTATTCATATATGTGAAAGGGATATAAGAAGGAAATATTAAATTATAAGCATTTGAAATCTATCCAAGAAATGAGTACTGACCTTGAAACTCTGATCTGGCAATGTATTATGAACTTATCTGATTTAAAAATCATTTGTCAGAGGATTAAAAAAAATTTCTGTTGATGGACACTTAGATTGTTTCCTTTTTTTTTTACCATTTCAAATAATGTTGTTATGAACATTCTTATATATGTTCTTATATACAGAAGCAAGACTTTATAGGGTATTTACTTAGAATTGCAATGCTGGGTCAAAGGGTATGTACGTGTTCAACTTTATGAAATAGTGCTAGCTTGCTCTCCAAAGTGATTATACTGTTTACAACCTGCACTAGCAATGAATGAGAATACTTGGTGCTCTTTGTCCTCACCAGCACTTGGTATTTTCAGAGTTTTGTCTGATGGGTATGAAATGGTATCTTACCATGGTTTGAATTTGATTAATGTGCTGTCGGTCTTTTCATATGTTTATTGGCCATTTATAACATTTTTCTTCTGTGAAATGATTCATGACTTTTGTACATTTTTGATTGGCTTGTTTCTCTTTTTTCTTATTCATTTGTAGTAGCCAACCCTTTTATATAATTCAGTATTCGAATCCCTCCCTTTTTGTTATTTTTGTTGCAGACATGTACCGAATCTGGGGTGGGATATTTTTCTTTGTCAGTAGTGTCTTTGGGTCATATGGAAGTCTTTCAATTTAAAGTAGTAAAATTTATTAATCCATTTTTAGCTAAGATTATGTTATTGGGTATAAAAGCAAGTTCAGAATTTTTATATTTTCATGGTGAATTTTTCCTTTTATTATGCTTGTGTCTCTTTATAGTGGTTTCTTATTTAAAGTACATTTTTATGAAGCGAATATAGCTCATAAAGATTTATATTAATATTTACTTGATATGCCTTTTTTTCCCTAATATTTACTTTCAGTTTTACTGTATCCTTAGGTCAGTGTCATTCCAAGGGTAGAGCAACAGGAATGGTCCACTCCAGTTGCAGACAATACAGGCTCTATAGCCCCAGCATCAGCTCACATGCTTACCATTCTGGTTTTAAATTTCATACTTGTTTCTGTCCTCTCATCACCTACTGCTTCCATGGTGGACAGGACCAAAGGGTGGGTAAGGTTGATGCATGTGTAAGGATCTAGCCAATAAATGAGACAGACTCAGATCCACCTGAAAGGACCTAAGGAAATAGGAATAAGAAGTTTAGAATCCATTTTTGCCAAGGTACAGTGGAAAGAAGTGGAAATAGAGTTTCCTTATTTACTGACTTGAGATGTAAAAGAGTCCTAGATTAGGAAAATTAAAGTGGAGACATAGGGTTCTGAGCTAACAATTTTCAAGGCATTTTGTTTGCAATTAAGCTAGAACCATGTGTCGTTTATTATGTTGTAATTTACCAAAGTAAAAATAAATATAGAATACATTTGTCCACATGGGGAAACAAACCAAAAAGGGAGAAATATTGGCTGACGGCCTGGAAAATGCTGAATTTGTACATGAAAAGGGAACTTGAGGATTACAATTTGAGGCCCCATGATTGTTTAGGTTTCTAATAATACATGATTTCTCATTTCTCAGTTTGATTCCCTTGACTGCAGAATCCCCTGATTCTGGCAGTGATTGTTATTATTGATGGCTGGGGTCATGAGACTACTTACCCTGATCTACCCTCATCATCAGTTTTTTGGGGCAACTCTAGGATGCAAGAAGCGCCCTCTGGTGGAGAAGGACACAACTAACTCTATGTCTGATAATAGCTTCTTTTTTTTAAATTTATTATAATTCTTTTGTAAACTTTTTATTTTTATTTTTTTATTTCGGCATATTATGGGGGTACAAATTTTAAGGTTTCAATAAATGCCCTTTCTCCCTGATAATAGCTTCTTGAGAAATGCTTGCTAAGCCATCAATTGTGAGCCATTTTGACTTTTGGGAAAGTTACTTATTTTCTCTAAACTACAATTTCCTTATCTATAAAATGGTTGTAATGGCAATACTGACATTATATGGTTGTTGTGAGAACTAAATAAGATAATTGAGGAATTAGTACTCAATAAACAATACTATCTTTACTACTATTCCCTCATTTGTTCAAGATATATTTATTATATATTTTCAACATGTTGGGCACTGAGCTAAGTACTCAATACACAGTAGCTATCACTACTGCTATTTAGTCATTTTTTCAATCCATATTATTATGTAGTTACAGTATATCCGACACTGTGCCATGTATAGGAGCCACAGCAGTAAATGAGACTGAACCTTCAAGACTCTGGGTAAACATTTCTGGTTCTAGCAATAGGACTCTCTTCTCCCACATGAGTTCTTAGGACCTCTTCAAAGTACTCTTCTCTTCAATGAAAGAGTTCACTGTCGGATGCCTTCCTGCAACACACCAGGTTCTGGCTGATTAAAAGATGGCAGGGGGTTATCAAAATGTGAAAATCCTTGGCCCCATGTGGACAGGTCAGAGATAAGCTGCTCATGATGGGGGCTTTTTATTTATTTATTTAGAGAAGAACCTAGTGTACCAGTGGAAAAAGTTCTGCTGACGTAGTAGGGGAAGAATTCTGCTATAACAGGAGAAGAAAAATAATAGACATAAAGCAATGCAGACCAAAATGTCCATTCTAGACTTAACACCAGACACTGGAACAAAGCTAGGGGACTTGTCTTTTTCCAGTGTATAGGGAAAATTCAGCCCTTTGGATTTCTTCTTATCCTTAGTCTTTAGCATGTATAGGAGCCACAGCAGTAAATGAGACCGAACCTTCAAGACTCTGGGTAAACATTTCTGGTTCTAGCAATAGGACTCTTTTCTCCCATACAAGTTCTTAGGACCTCTTCAAAGTACTGTATTGGTGTCAGTCATTCAATTCCTTCTGGATGAGACAGGCTAGGGAGTTGAAAAGGGGCAGTATTTCCTTGGGCTTCAATTCTGCAAGTATATAGGACAGGGAAGGAAAGAAAGTGGCTCTTATGATAGTTCTCCCTCAGAGAGGATAAGCCACAAAAGGAATCAGACCTGACCAGGCATGGTGGTTCATGCCTGTAATCCCAGCATTTTGGGAGGCCCAGGTGGGAGGATTGCTTGAGGTCAGGAGTTTGAGACCACCCTAAGCAACATAGACCCTGTCTCTACAGAAAAAAATTAAGAAATTAGCTGAGTGCAGTGGTGTGTGCCTTTAGCCTCAGCCACTCTGGAGTCTGAGGCAGGAGGATCGCTTGAGTCCAGGAGCTGGAGGTTGCAGTGAGTTATGATCACACCATTGCACTTCAGCCTGGGCAACAGAGTGAAACCCTCTCTCGGGAAAAAAAATCAGACCTTTCCCAGTGCCAATGTTCATGTGCTCTCATGCTACTAAATGCCCTCTTCTGTTAACCAAGCTTTAGTAGGAGGTACCAGACCCCAGGAATAGGGGTGACAGGGAGGAAAAAACAACCCTTTATGGTAATAGAAAATAAAAGTTATTTTTAATTTAAAAACATCTTGAAGAGTTTAGATTAGTGCATAGATAATAGGTTGATGAATTAAATTTAGGATGCTGTGGAGGTAACTTTTTTTTTTTTTTTTTTTTTTTTTTGAGATAGAGTCTTATTCTGTCACCTGGCCTAGAGTGCTGTGGTGTCTACCTAGCTCACAGCAACCTCAAAGTCCTGGGCTCAAGCGATTCTTCTGCCTCAGCCTCCCAAGTAGCTGGGATTACAAGCACATGCCACCAAAGCCGGCTAATTTTTCTATTTTTAGTAGAGACAGGGTCTTGCTCTTTGCTCAGGCTGGTCTCGAATGCTTGACCTCAAGTGATCCTCCTGCGTTGGCCTTCCAGAGTGGTAAGATTACAGGTGCGAGCCACCGTGGCTGGCCAAGGAGGGTAGTTTTTGAGGTTGACATTTATCAAAGGTATGTTGTTCTCCTATACAATAAATCAATAAATTTTTGACTGTGATGGACCCAATCTTTAATTGGATGGACTGTGAATATGATCTGTAATGTGAATCCTTTTGTTTTTATGTTATGCTCTTAGGGAAGGTTCTTTAAACCCAAGCTAGCTAGGATTTAAGGTCTGGGTTAGGACTAAACTAGCCTTTGAAGGTGGGAACATTGCTTACCATTCCTTTCCCTCCATTACTAGCCTGCTCAAAAGCTGGGTTCCACCAGCCATTCAATTAAATCTTAAATAGTGAGAATTAACTATGTGCCCAGACCTGAAGTTTAAAAGATGGCTCTTGCCTTCAAGAAGCTTTTATGTTATCATTAGAGTACCAAGATGAACACTTTAAATTATTACATTAAAGAAATAATACAAGGCAAAATATAATTAAATGATAAATTGTCCGGTACAGACTTTGTGAAATAGAAATTTAGAGAAAGTAAAAGTTAATAATGATTACAGGAGTCAGGAAATCCTTAGAAGTAGGATGTCAGGTCCTGAAAAATCCATGAAGGGAGGAAGGTACTCTCATTTTTTAAATTTTACTTTTTTATTATTTTAGAGATGGGGATCTCACTTTTGTTCAGGCTGGTCTTGAACTCCTGAGCTCAAGTTATCCTCCCACCTCAACCTCCCAGAGTGCTTGCATTATAGGCGTGAGCCACCACACCCTGGCCTGGGAGGAAGGTACTCAATGAAGGGAGTACAGCATAACTAGAACAGAGGAAGAAACCAGAAAGTTTAGAGCCTAAGTTTCCTCATCTGTGAAATGGCTCAGGAAGCCAGATGTGAGCCCCTCTGTGGCAGGGACTTTTGTTTTCACTCTTGTGGCTCCAGCATCTGGCAGAGTTTCTCACACAGAGTAGGTACTTGGTATGTGTGTTTTGACTTGAACAAAGATGGCATAAGAAGATGGTTTGGGGAGTTTACTCAGGATCAGTGTTCATGTCAGTAAGCAAAGAATCTCCCTCAGTGAGTTGGGGCTCAGCTCAGAACCATCCTGAGAGAGGCATGTTACTTCTCCCAAGGCGTGGAACTAAGTCCCCTGAGAATGAAGCAAAGAGGGATTTGTTGCTTATGCAACTCACTTCCACTGAGGACACATAGCTCTAGTTGCCTCTAGCACAAGATTCATCTGGGTTGGTAATGATGGTGACACTGCTAGGTCACCCAGGGAACTCTATTGGAAGAAAGAGGGATGGGGCTGCCTGGGAGGGAACAGTGCAGGTAAAATCCTGAGCTGGGGAAGAGCTCGGTGAATTGGTGAGCCTAGGTAGACGCCTGTAGGTGTAGGGCATTGTGAAGGAGGAGGAGGACCACAGTGGCTGGAAGTGAGGGGGAGGTGGGACAGAGCTTGATACGCAGGGCTCAGTGGGCTGTGTTGAACATTCGGGACTTTATCCAAAGAGCAGCGGGAAGCCTTTGAAGTGGTCAGCTTTAGGTGGAGGAGTCATGTGATTAGATTTTCATTTAAAGTCACCACCTTGGAGAAGGGCAAGAAAGGATAGGAGTAGATCAGTTAGGTGACTATTATAAGAATAATTAAGATTAAAAAGACAGGCTGATGGAGGCAGATGTGAAAAGTGATGGACAGATTTGAAATGTTCATTAGGAGTTAAAAATTGGTACTTTAGAAACAAAGCCTTTTGCCCCATGAACATTGCCCTTGACTTCTTTGTATGTGTCATGGCTCAATATTTTTTTTTTATATCTGTTCTGTAGATAGTGTTAAGTGCTTATTTCCTCTCAGCCATTTTCCCTACCCTATTACCTGGACCCCTAGGCTGTCCAATAGGTGAAGGAATTTTCTTGGTCTGCATGTTTTCTCATCTGTGAAATGAGGGTAGTGGATGGATAGCCAAGTCCATTTGCCATCCTGTTATTCTACAATCCTGTAATTTTTACCTTGGTGAATTTTTACTAATTATGCTAATGAACAGCCAACACATCCATTGAAACATAGAAACCCATTAGGAGCCCCCTTTTAAAATACAGACTAGGCCGGGGCACGGTGGTTCATGCCTGTAATCCTAGCACTCTGGGAGGCAGAGGCGGGAAGATCGTGTGAGCTCAGGAGTTCGAGACCAGCCTGAGCAAGAGCGAGACCCCGTCTCTACTAAAAATAGAAAAAGAAATTAGCTGGACAACTAGAAATATATAGAAAAACTTAGCTGGACATGGTGGCACATGCCTGTAGTCCCAGCTACTGGGGAGGCTGAGGCAGAAGGATCACTTGAGCCCAGAAGTTTGAGGTTGCTGTGAGCTAGGCTGACACCACGGCACCCTAGCCCGGGCAACAGAGTGAGACTCTGTCTCAAAAAAAAAAAAATACAGACTAATAAGAGTTGCTTCTGGTGGTGGTCTTTTATGAGTTTGCTGAAACCAAATATAACCACCACCACCACCACCAGCAGCCCAACCATCTTTCACTTGAAAAATTCATTACTTTTAACCAAAATGACTTAACCCGAGTGCCTTGGGACTAATACACTCATTAGCAATGGAGAATTTTAGCTTTGATGCCTTCAACTGTTAGTATTTTCCTTGTATCCTAACCTCTTCTTGCCTAGTGGCTCATGATATCTAAGTCTTGGAATAAGACAGAAAGGGACATCAGGGGCTGGGACTCTGGTGGGAGGTGATACAGGTACCTACAGTCCCTGCCCTGATGAATCCAGCAATTTCCGTGTGTGTGTGTGTGTGTATAGGAGGAGGAGTCAGATAAATCTGTCTTTTAGCTGAATTGGAAGACTGTCACTCAAAATGAGGTCTGGCCTCTTGGTTAGTCCACGCTCTTGGCTCTTGGTCTCATTGGTCAGTCTCACACGTGAATCAGGGCTGAGAATAGGGTGAGGCAAGTGAGGTATTCACCTTGGGCACAAAATTTAATGGGGTGCAAAACCCCCCAGTAATAAAGGTAAGTAATATTTTAATGCCATATTTTTTTAAAAAATCAAATTTTGTGTTCAAGGCAAATGTCTCACTTGCCCCACCTTCCTCCTAGCCCTGCTTGACAGAACTGCTTCTCTAATTAGTAGCCAGTGAAGTGACTGGTGAGGTCAGCTATAGGCTGGCTTCATACAGTAGGAACAAACCAGAATTGGCCATCCAAGTGACATGGGATGCCAGGAGTTAAGATGACCAAGAAATAGAGGATTGGGGTGGGAGGGCATGGAGTAATATACCCCTGTTCTACACTTCTGCTGAAACATTTACTTCTGAGAAGCAGAGCTATTTTTCTCATTACAGTTGGCGGGGTGAACATCCTCCCCCAGGCACATGGAATGGCATATACCAGCATTTTGTGTTTGTGTCTGTTGAATAAATGTCTGAAACAGCCTTGGTGGACCATTACTCTGGTTTAGGGCTGAAAACCACACCATGTCATTGAAGGAACTAGCAATACTTAGCTCAAAGTCAAGACGATGGAAGGAAAGGAGTAACATGGCAAGGACTTAAACTTGAAGGGTTGTAAAGAAAGTGGGACTAGAGTTATTCTGTGTCATATAAAGAGCAGCTACCAGGGAGCAGATATTAGCTCAATGTTAAAAGAAACGTTTAATAACAAGAATGCTCCCTCTCCCCTGCAAACTGTCCTAAAGAATCGGGAACTTCTGGAAAAAAGGTTATGTAAGGGCATTTCTGCTTTACAGGGCAGGTTCACTGGATCTGCTCTTATAGAGTCCTTGCCAACTCCAAGATCCTATTCTTTTTTTCTAGATAGGCTACCAGGAAACATTTGAATCTACTATATTACCATAAGCATCTTAGGTCACTTCCATAAAAATTAGCATTCAGATTCAGAGGAGAAACCAGTATGGAATTTTCTTTCTTTCTTTCTTTCTTTCCTTTCTTTCCTTTCTTTTCTTTCTTTTCTTTCTTTCTTTTTTTTTGAGACAGAGTCTCACTTTGTTGCCCAGGCTAGAGTGAGTGCCGTGGCATCAGCCTAGCTCACAGCAACCTCAAACTCCTGGGTTCAAGCAATCCTTCTGCCTCAGCCTCCCGAGTAGCTGGGACTACAGGCATGTGCCACCGGCTAATTTTTTTCTATATATATTAGTTGGCCAGTTAATTTTCTTTCTATTTATAGTAGAGATGGGGTCTCGCTCTTGCTCAGGGTGGTTTTGAACTCCTGACCTCGAGCAATCTGCCCGCCTCAGCCTCCCAGAGTGCTAGGGTTACAGGTGTGAGCCACTGCGCCTGGCCAGTATGGAATTTTCTGATCTGTCTCTGTCCCAAATCACAAACACAACTTGCTTAACTGATTAATGTAAAAGGTTTGATTCCCTTTTTTCTCTTCTTGTATTGTACCTTACTTTTCTAAAAGATCACAGCTTGATCTATTAATACTAATTGGAAAATATGTCCTGTTTTCTCATAACATGTGCTTAGCCATGCAAATTGCTGTTTTGTGCACTCACAGCCCTTGAGAGACAGTGGTGGTGGGGTGTGGGGCTGAAAAATGGTTTTGTAGCCTTGGATTACAGTTCTAGCTCTACCACTATGGCCTTCGACAAATCTTTTACCTTCACTAAGTCACATTTTCTTGGAAAAAAATTTATATATGAGGAGAAGAAAAGAAGGAATAGGATAGTCTTCCAGGTCCCTTACAGCTCTGAAATTTAATGTTTGTATCACTGCTGAGATGAGTTAAGCGGAGCTCTTTCACATCTTGATCCCACTTTTCTTCCTACCTCTACTGCCATTCAAATGATGGTAGATGGTGTGGGTCAGATAATCAGGTAATGTTGCTTGAAATCTCAGGAAACCACATTCAAGTGGACTTGATGATAGACTCCCAAGCCATTCGGCAAAACTGTTTATGGGGCAATCTTTCTTTTAGGGTTGTTTATCCAGTAGATGTTTATGTTAATTGTTTTCTGCCCTTTTCCTGAACTGGCAGTCTGCATATTGACCTGGAGAATGGTCCCCAAGCATGGGGCTTCACTGTATCTGGTAGTGTGGTTATTAATGTTGTGTTTGCAGTTACACTTTAAGGACACTTAGAGCTCCAGGGAATTGTACCAGTGATCCCTCTAGGTTTGCCAAATACCATAATCTGACTATGGGAATGACATCCATTGTATTCACAGGTCCCACTCATACTGGAGAAAGGGGACATAGATTCAGGGCATGGATACCAGGGGGTGGGAATCATCGGGACCATCTTAGGATTCCACCTACCACAAACACTGAATCAGAGACCTCTAAGTGGCATTGTGCCTCCAATAGGAAGAATAATGAATCTGGGAACTAAGAGGTGGAAGCAAGAGTGGCTCCAATTACCATCTTTTCTAATGACCTGCTGGGGGAGTTTGTGTTTCCCGGGTCTGCGACTCTGGGCTCTGCAGAGTTTGAGGTTGTCTTTTGCAAAAGGTCACATTCTTGCCAGTGGATGCAGCATGGGTTCCACTCAGCTACAAGTGTGTCTGTGGCCAGGGATTTGGACTTCTTGTGGCCAAGGAGTCACCATCTTGGCAGGGGTAGTTGCCCTCAGTCAGCAGGAGGAGGTATGGCTGCTGTTCCACAATGGGGCAGAGAGGAATGTATGTAGAACTTGGGTGATCAATGTAGGTGGGCACTTCTTGGTATTTCCTTGCCCAGTTGTGACTGTGAATGGGCAGGTGCAGCAACCCTGGTGTGAAATGGTTAGGGCTACCAGGGGCTCAGACCTCTCAGGAATGAGGGTTTGGGTCACACCACTGAGCAAGCTAGAGGTGAGGGGAATTTAGAATAGATAGTAGACAACAGGCCAGCCGAGGTGGCTCATGCCTGTAATCCTAGCACTCTGTGAGGCTGAGGCAGGCGGATCGCTCAAGGTCAGGAGTTCGAAACCAGCCTGAGCAAGAGCGAGACCCCGTCTCTACTATAAATAGAAAGAAATTAATTGGCCAACTAATATATATAGAAAAAAGTAGCCGGGCATGGTGGTGCATGCCTGTAGTCCCAGCTACTTGGGAGGCTGAGGCAGTAGGATTGCTTGAGCTTAGGAGTTTGAGGTTGCTGTGAGCTAGGCAGATGCCACGGCACTTACTCTAGCCTGGGCAACAAAGCGAGCCTCTGTCTCAAAAAAAAAAAAAAAAAAAGATAGTAGACAACAGAGAGGATGAGCACCAGTTGTGACCCCAAGACCAACTTCGGTGACAGGGACTGTAGTTGGTTCTACTACCTTCTCTCTTCCCTTCAGGAAGAGAGACACATGGGAACCACAGAGGAGTTGTTCCCTGAATATGTATGGAGAAGTGGATCTGTGCAGTGCAAGGGGTAACCTGTGACAGCCATGAAGGTGTCCCACTGCCATCTCCCTTCAGCAGACAACCTGCCAGAAGGGGTGGAATTAGCTGACAGCCTTCAGGATCTGCCTCAGCTTTCAAGCTTAGGCCACACGTTTCCCAGACAGCCCCTAAGCAAAGACTAAGCACAGCAGTCGTACGAGGGCTTGCCATTTCTGGCCAGGGCAGGACTTTTCTGCAGGGCAGTCCTTGCATCAGAGCTCCATGTTTGGCAGGCCTAGGCTTTCTCAGAGCCATGCTGCAGTCTGAGGCTCTTCCTACATAAGTATCTTTCCCGGCCCCTCTCCATTCTCAGGTTTCAGTCCTGCATCATGAACTGAAGATTTTCCCTGCCTACTTCTGCTCCCTCTCCCTTGTTTCATAGGCATTGCCCCCAATAAACCTCTTGAACTTCTGACTCTGTCTTCCTGGAGAACCTAGACTGACACACCAACGTTGAAATTCAGGAATGAGTATGGAAAATTGGGTGGTGGGAAAAATCTGATCACGGTCTTGGCAGAAAACATAGATCTTCCTGGATGATTTGAGTGAGGAGACTTTAAAAATAGAATTCTGTACAGAGGTATGGCCAGGGTTAAAGGAGCAAACAAGGGATGATGAGGTACCCCTAAGGCTGAAGGAGCAAGAGGAAGAAACTCTGGAAATGCTACCAGAGGGAGCTAGGGTCATGGAGGAGGGGTCAGTTGCAGCAGTGGAGACTGGGAAGGCTGCTACTGTTTTAACTTTATTTTTGAAATGCTAGTTGGTGTGTGTGTGTAGTCATATGTTTATATCAATAGAATTTTTTTAGTGTGTGTGGTAGTAGAATAATGGCCCCTCAAAGATGTTCCCATCATAATCCCAGAACCTCTCAATATCTTAGGTTACATGGCAAAGGGGAGTTAAGGTTGCAGATGGAATTAAAGTTGCTAATCAGATGATCTTAAACTAGGGAGATTATCCTGGATTGTCCTGGTGTGCCCGGTATAATCAGAAGGGTTTTTAAAAGTGTAAGAGAGGCTGAGTGCGGTGGCTCATACCTGTGATCCTAGCACTCTGGGAGGCCGAGGTGGGAGGATTGCTTGAGCTCAGGAGTTTGAGACCAGCCTAAGAAAAGACCATGTCTTAACTAAAAATAGAAAAATTAGCTGGATGTCTTTGGCGTGTGCCTGTAGTCCCAGCAACTCAGGAGGCCGAGGTGGAAGGATTGCTTGAGCCCAGGATTTTGAAGTTGCAGTGAGCTACAATGATACCACTGCACTCTACCCAGGGTGACAGAGGGAGATTCTGTCTCAAAAAAAAAAAAATTAAGAAAAAGTGGAAGAGAGAAGTCAGAGAGTCAGAGGAAGAAGCAAACTGAAAGATTCATTGTTGCTGGCTTTGAAGATGGTAGAAAGGGGCCCACAAGCCAAGGGTGCAGGTGGCTTCTAGAAACTGGAAAAGGGAAGGAAATGGATTGTCTTCTAGAGCCTCCCAGAAGGAACACAGCTCTACCAATTTTAGCCCAGTAAGACCTTGGTCAGACTTGCAATCTACAGAACTGTAAGATAATAAATTTGTGTTGTTTTAACCCACTACCTTTGTGGTAACTATTACAGTAGAAATAGAAAACTACCATGGTGGCTGAGAAAAATATTGTCCAAGTTACATTGCCCAGGAGTCATCCACTCTTGCTATATCAGGAGTATTTTGCATATTCCTCTGTTAGAGTTACTGTCATTAAATTATATCCACTTTCCTCCCTCCCATAAGCTGTGTGCTTCTTCTGATCCAGGACTGTGTCTTATTCATCCCTGTATTCTTAGTCTCTCAAATGTCACTGACTCTCTGTGTGTGTCTATGGTCATGAAAGGGGAGTTGTGGGGCATGTAGTCAGGAGATGCAACGATGTTGGCATCAGCGTTAGGGAGGGGAAGCCCATGAACTGGTAGGGACTGAATCTGACTGATGTTAGTTCTCCGTGGTATGAGCTGGCTGGATTTAGAGTGCAGAGAACCTGCAGGTCAGCTCCAGGCATGCAGGAGAGGCAGCGCCACAAGCCCCTTGGTCTTGGTGGGACTTTTGACCCAGGAATGATTCAAGAGAATTCAAAGCCTTTTGGATATGCCCCATCAACAGCAAACCACCCACCCCCCCTTTTTTTTTTTTTTTTTGAGACAGAGTCTCACTTTGTTGCCCAGGCTAGAGTGCCATGGCATCAGCCTAGCTCACAGCAACCTCAAACTCCTAGGTTCAAGCAATCCTGCTGCCTCAGCCTCCCAAGTAGCTGGGACTACAGGCATGCGCCACCATGCCCGGCTAATTTTTTCTATATATATAGTTGGCCAATTAATTTCTTTCTATTTATAGTAGAGACGGGGTCTCGCTCTTGCTCAGGCTGGTTTCGAACTCCTGACCTTGAGCAATCCACCCGCCTCGGCCTCCCAGAGAGCTGGGATTACAGGCGTGAGCCACCGCGCTGGCCTCAAACCCCTTTTTAATTCCCTCCTGTCCACTCCCTTGCCTGCCACCCTGAGTATTTCTCAACCCTGGTGGTCTTAGAATGGAACTCACAGACTTCTGTTAGAAATGGAGGAGCTCTAACCACTGAAGTATTCAATTTGGACTTCCCGTGAATGACACTGTTTCTCTAGTTTCCCAGCACTAGACCTCATTTGTCCTTTAATAACAAACCCAAGTCTGGCAGGCTTGGCCAGGCTTTTATTGACATTTATTCCAATACATTAGTGCAAAGTGCTCTCAGTACATATCTCTCTTTCTGTCTTTCTTTCTTTCTTTGTTTTTTTGAGGGCCTCACTCTGTTGCCTGGGCTAGAGTGCAGTGGCATCATCATAGCTCACTGCAACCTCCAACTCCTGGAGCGATCCTTTCCCCTCAGCCTCCTGAGTAGCTGGGAATACAGTTGCATGCCACCATGCCCGGCTAATTTTTCTTTTCTTTTCTTTTATTTATTTATTTATTTTTTTAGAGATGGGATCTCACTCTTGAGGCTGGTCTCTAACTCCTGGGGTCAAGTGATCCTCCGACCTTGGCCTCCCAAAGTGCTAGGATTACAGGCATTTGTGAGCCACCAAGCCTGGCCCATATCTCTATTTCTACCATCGTCTGTATCTCTAAACTATATCTGTATCTTCAGGGAAGTTTTATAAGAACTTCCAGGACCAGGGTGAGGGAGAAAGAGGAATTGAGCAATCATAGGGAGTCAGGAATTGTGGGTGATAGTAGGAACTTGAGTCAAGGGAGAAATGGCCACTTTGAAGATATTTTTCAGGAGTAAAATAAGGATCTTTCCTCCCTCCAGGCTTGGTTTCTGTACCTCCACAGATCAGGCCAAAGAGAAGCCATATGCAGTGTCCTGTGCAATGTGCTAATAAGTTACCTATATAAACAGAACAAGGTAGTCTAACAGTCCCATAAATATCACACATAAAGATTGCGCAGGCTGGGCACGGTGGCTCACACC
This sequence comes from Mirza zaza, assembly GCA_008750895.1. Taxonomy (NCBI): domain Eukaryota; kingdom Metazoa; phylum Chordata; class Mammalia; order Primates; family Cheirogaleidae; genus Mirza; species Mirza zaza. The sequence goes on from VSMD01084428.1 coordinate 62,246, forward strand.
TGTAATCCTAGCACTCTGGGAGGCCGAGGTGGGAGGATCACTCAAGGTCAGGAGTTTGAAACCAGCCTGAGCAAGATCGAGACCCCGTCTCTACTAAAAGTAGAAAGAAATTAGCTGGACAACTAAAAATATACAGAAATATACAGCCACCAGCTGGGCATGGTGGCGCATGCCTGTAGTCCCAGCTGCTTGGGAGGTTGAGGCAGAAGGATCGCTTGAGCCCAGGAGTTTGAGGTTGCTGTGAGCTAAGCTGACGCCATGGCACTCTAGCCCGGGCAAAAGAATGAGACTCTGTCTCAAAAAAAAAAAAAAAAAAAAAAAGATTGCCCAGATAATGGCAATGTTACCACTTTGTTTTTTTGCGGCCTCACCTCCAAACAGCACAAAATACAAATTTAAGCCTGAAAGCATATTATGTAAACTCAAACAGAGCATGTTTTAACATCTATAAAATACACAAATCCTAAACTATAAATTTCAAAAGCTTGAGTGCACTCTGAAGCATGAGCTTTTGTGAAGATAGTGATGTTTACAGCTTCGTTCTTTTCGTGGTTATGAATCTCTGTGACACTGTAATTGTATGGGCAGGCACTTGTTGGTTTTCCTGGGACTAAGAAATGGCAAGGTTGGATCTTACACTGCCCCAGCTGAACGGGCTGCCCTGAGGTTTGAAGGGAGGTTCTATCTCTCATGGTAGCAGTTGAGTTGGTGTTAAAAAAAAAGGAAAGCAGGTGGGAAAGGGTATGGAGATAAATAGGATGCAGAGTGAGGAATGAATGGAAGGGAACCTGAATTTGTTGGAGAAGTAGATTAAATGAGAGAGAGGGTGGGCATGATGAGGTGCAGAATGATTAGAAGATTAGGGTAGAGGAGATGCCCATTGAATTTTTACTGTTTAAGCCCTATATTATTGAAAGAGACAGCTTTATTGAAGTTGACACTCTGAAATGAAGGTCCTACCCAAAGAGGCCTTCTGATACCATGTCACTAATGGCATTACATATTTTAAATGTTTGTCATTTTTAAGCAAGAGGGAAATTATTAGAGGAAAAAGAGAGCATTTCTAAAGACAAGAGCCTTTCAATACTTGGATTTGATGAGCAGTCATAAAAGTAGAGCTGGGGAAAGGTAAGAAAGAGATTTAAAAAAAAATTCACTGTTTTAAAATTGCCTATGCTGGTTTCGCTTCTGATGGAGTGAGTATAATATTATACTAAGCATTTTCATGTAACAGCCCACTAGTCTTTCTGGTTTTTTCTTTAATGTTTGGGTGGAAAATAATTTTCCATTGTTTCCTCCTCCCCTTCCCAATTTTATTCTGGATCCTTTTGTATAATATCTATAATCTAGGAAATAAGCTGGTTTTTTTTTTTTTTTTAATTTTTTGTAACCGAGTCTCACTCTATCACCCCAGCTAGAGTGCTGTGGTATCATCATAGCTCACTACAACCTTAAACTCCTGGGCTCAAGCGATCCTCCTGCCTCAGCCTCCTAAGTTGCTGGGACTACAGGTGCACACTGCGCCTGGCTAATTTTTCTATTTTTAGTAGAGATGGGGGTCTCGCTCTTGCTGAGGCTAGTCTTGAGCTCCTGACCTCAAGTGACCCTCCTGCCTCGGCCTCCCAAAGTGCCAAGATATGAGCCACCATACCCAGCCTGAAGTAAGCTAATTTTTAAAAAGTGGTTTTTCTATTCTAATGAAATTATAGCTTGAATCAGTTTGTTTGAAAGTTGCTGACAGTTTTCCAAGAACATTTTCTACCTAAATCAGATATCCAAAAGTACATATGGTTCAGCAGCCCAAGAAAAGATGGTTACTAGATATTTTTCACTTGTAATACTCGATTAAACTGACAATGTGTTGTTAGGTTTTCTTATTTGATTTTATTGTTCTATTTGTAATAATGACATTGATAATATCTTATGTATCTGTCAATGCATGACTAGGTGCCTTTTAATCACAAATTTGATACCATCTCTGTTACCCTGAGACCATATCAAAATAGTACTAATGGAACATAACAGGAAACAAAAAGGTGGGGTGGAGAATCTGTTACTTAAGGACAGTGACTCTCACCACTATACAACTGTTGCACGTTTCCTGACCTGATTTTTGTGACCACTTTGCCTGCCATCCCTGCTATACAAAATGTGGTATAGCATATATACTTGACAACAACAATAACAACACACACATAGAAATCAGGGTTGCTAAGCAGTTTTAAGAATTTTCTGCATTCTGCCAATTGAGAAAATTGGAGACACATGGATGAATGCTGTGTTGGCTGGGTCTAGCAGGGATATTCTGAGGTTAGAACTAAGGCTAAGTGATGAGATCATTTTTTTCCCTCTTTAACCACTTCGGTAAGGCACTCACCCACCACAAAACCTTGCCCACAGCCGGCACTCATAGTCCGCACGATAGTTTGTGCTGTGTATTGACGATGAATCCATTTTGCTCTTGTGTGATGAGGAAAGCTTTAAAGCACTGAAAGCTTGTTTTACTTTACAGGCAGCTTTACTTGTAATGTAAATCAGAATAGGTAACATATACATATATGTTTTCATTACGTTATTTTTAAATGTTCACAAGTTTATTTTGATAAATGAAAAATTAGAAAAGTCATGTCGGGAGGGTGGGAGGAGGGAGGAGGGGCTGGGTATATACAACCATGATGAGTAAGATGTGCAAAGTTTGGGGGATGGACACGCTTGAAGCTGTTACTCGAGGGGGGAGGGGGGCATGGGCAATATATGTAACCTTAACACTTGTACCCCCATAATACGCTAAAATAAAAATAAATAAATAAATAATAAAAAAAGAAAAGTCAAATCACAGCTGTTGGCTAAAGTCGACACTCGGCTGTGTGCCTTCATATCACTGCTGTTGGTTAAAGTTGCTGTGCGCGTTCACCTGTGGCTGTCGACTATAGTCGACGTTGGTACCGAAGTGGTTAAATAACATCTGTAGTGGACCTCTATGGGGTTGGTTGCTCAGTATGCCTTTTCTAAGAAAGTGATCCTCATCTGTGTGGTTGCTTGTGGAAATAGCCATGTTAGTAGATTGTGACCCAGCACCTGACCATGGGTCAGGGTGAGGGGGTTCCTGGTAAGTCAAGTGGAGCAATTGCATGACCTTGCCTTGCTTGCCACAGTTGACTAGTCCGACAGTGTGTACCTGACCCCAATTGGGCCAATGAATCTCTTCTCAGGACTTTTTTTGTACTTGGGATATAAAAATTTGGGTCAGTCTCTATGTATGTGGCTGTGGTTGTAAGATGTAAAGTTCCAGAGCTTCTTTTGCCACGTGGAGAATGCCATTAAACAGAGATAAAGAATGAAGCCAGTATGCAAAGGAGATCAAAGTGATAGAAGGCATCTCCGTGGCATTGAGTCCCTGGTTCCAGTTGAAATCAATGCTGTTTATATTGATGAGAATGTGTCTGGCTATATTTTGGAAACTGATGGAAGATTACTTGATTGCACAAATTATAAACTGTCTCTACTTATTATACCATGTATGTAACCTGAAAAATTCTCTCGCACTTAATTTTTCTCCCCAAGGCTCCTATTGCTTCAACTAAAAATTCAAGTTAAAATGAACAAAAATAGTATAATTCAATACAATATTTATTGCACTGTGTGTTAGGTGTGGTAGAGTACAAATATGTATGGCTGACACAAAACACAACAAAACAATCACAAAAAGATACAGACAATATGAACAAAAACGAAGGAGAGATCCCTGCAGGCTAAAAGAGGAGTCTTTTGGATGTAGGACTGATTAAAAAAAAAAAAGGGAAAGTTAGGTAGAAATAGAAAAGACCATGCTCCATCTGTAACTCGTGAAATGATTAAAAACAAAAAGCTAGCTTAATTCAAATCAACACATTTTTACTAAGCATAGGTTATTCCAAAGAAGCATATGATATGGTCCTTGCCTCCTAGGAAATTACCATCTTTAGAAACAAAGCAAGATTTGCATATATTCTCAAAAGACCCCTCTCATTACCTTGTTTTATTTCCTCTTTAGACTGCTTTACCACGTTTGAAATTATGTTATTTGCTAACTTGTTTGCTGATTTGTTTTCCTTCCCTATAAGGCAAGCCCCCTAAGTTAAGGGCAGCAATTTTTGCCCACTGTTTTTTTTTTGTTTGTTTATTTTTGGATCCCCAGCGTCTACAACAGCGCCTGGTGCAATGCAAACATCTCAATAAGAACTCGTTGAATGAAATTGAAATCAGGTCGCGGGGTGAAATCATTTTAAACTCTCTGGCCTAGAGTCTCTCTAGGTCGGCTAAGATGTCAAACACTAGGGAGCAGGCAGAGATTAGAAGAGGAACAATTTTTTTCCTGTTAGGTCAGTAGTCCTCAAGTTTTGGTTACATTAGCATCACCTGGGGCACCCTTATTTTTTATTTTCTGGATTGAGAGACACCTTTTATTCTCTTTCCTATATTTTCTTTTTTATATATAATTTTTATTTCAAAATATTAGAGGGTACAAGCGTTCTTGTTATGTGGATGAATTGTATAATGCTGAAGTCAGGGCTTTTAGTGTGGCTGTCACCAGAATAGTGTACATTGTACCCGACTGGTAAATTTTTATCCTGGGAACACCTTTATGTATTTTTAATTTTTTTGAGACAGAGTCTCGCTTTGTCGCCCAGGCTAGAGTGAGTGCCATGGCGTCAGCAACCTCAAATTCCTGGGCTCAAGCAATCCTTCTGCCTCAGCCTCCCGAGTAGCTGGGACTACAGGCATGCGCCACCATGCTCGGCTAATTTTTTCTATATATATTAGTTGGCCAATTAATTTCTATTTATAGTAGAGACGGGGGTCTCGCTCTTGATCAGGCTGGTTTCGAACTCCTGACTTCGAGCAATCCGCCCGCCTCAGCCTCCCAGAGTGCTAGGGTTACAAGCGTGAGCCACCGCGCCTGGTCTTGGGGACACCTTTAGACATCTGGAAGCCCAGGCCACACCCATGACTAAATAGAATCTCCAGAGGGTGGGTCCCAAGCATCAGTATTTTGGAAAGCTGCCCAGGAGATTTCTTGGAGCCAAGGGCAAAAACCACAGACTAGAAGCCTAGGCGCGGCTCAAGGATAAACGAGACAAGTTCCATGGGGCTAGGCCGTGCCTTTGCTTCGCCTCACGCCCTGGCGGTGCCGCGTGGTTCATCTACTCAACCGGAATAGGCCAGTCCTCCCTTTAGCAACACGCCCCGCGCGGCCGGTTGCGTGGGAAACTCGGCAGATGGACTCGGGCTTTCAGCCAATGAACCGGCAGGGCCTGCCAGGAGCAGCTTGGCCCCGCCTCCGGACGGCGTGGCCCCGCCCCCGGACAGCGGCTCGCGCACCCCGGCTTCTTGGCTGTGAGGGCGCGGTTCTGAGGGAGTGAGGTTCGGTTTGCTGCTCGCGCGACCGCCTTAGTTTCCCTCCGCCGACCGGCTTGTGGGGCCTGGTTCTCGAGCCGCTTGCCCAACAGCCTAGCGCGATGAGGCGGGCAGTACTGCGGTAGGTAGCCGGGCATGGAGGGGCCTGGCAGGGCGATGGCTGGGGGCCCCCACGCCCTCACTCCGAACTCCTAGGGGGGCCGCAGCGGAAGAAGCGGGCCCGGGCGGGCGGAACTAATGCACCGGCATTTGGGTTTGGTGAGAGGGCGCTCGCCCGCCATGACCGCGCCTGGTCACGGGCGTCTTGGGTTGGAAGAACCTTGTTCCCACTTTAGCGACTTCTGGCGCAGAGCTTGATATTAAAAGCAAGGCAGTACTTTTAAGGGAGGAAGTTGGGTGTTCCCTGAAATTCCTTTCTCTTTGCTCATCAGGGCTGTGGTTGGTAACAGTTCTGGAGTATCCTCTTGACAGAAAACTAGTATTCTGTAGTTCCACGTTACCTCAAGCCCTTTGCCCCCTTTGGAGACGTTTTTTAGGATTAAGTGCTTGAACCACTTGGGCTCTGACTTAAGAATGTTGTAACGAAAAAAAAAAAAAAAAAGAATGTGGTAGGCCGAGCGCGGTGGCTCACGCCTGTAATCCTAGCACTCTGGGAGGCTGAGGCAGGAGGATCGCTTGAGCCCAGGAGTTTGAGGTTGCTGTGAGCTAGGGTGACGCCACGGCACTCACTCTAGCCTGGACAACAAAGCGAGACTCTGTCTCAAAAAAAAAAAAAATGTAACAATGGCAAAGATTGCAGGGTACCTTTTGGCTCTTAGGGCCTTAGGACTTTATGACTGAGGTCTTGGTGCTGATTTGAACTTTAATGAGCAGAAAGGCCTCTGTAAAGGGCGGGGGTGCTTTGATTGGGCCATTTTAGCCAGGAGAATGCCTTTTTGTATATGCAATCTTCCCAGCTGAGAAAGTTAAGGCCTGAGGGCTTTAGACTCCAGGGCGTGTCTGGCTCTCCCCAAACTCCTTTTACCCGAGCACACAAGCCCTTCCAAGTTTTCTGTCTGGCTGTATTCCAGGGCTGGATTCCACTCACACCTGCTGCCAGTGGGCCTGTCCTCTTACGTGGCACATAGTATTTCTGACTGACATCGTGTCAGTTCTCTCAGAGGTCTTGGATCTCTCTCTCACTGTTCTGGGAACCTTGCTATTAGTCGAAAGAGTTTTGCCTCTCTGGTTTACAGCACTTTAAAAAAAAGCTTTGCTACCCTATTTGAAGACAGATTGAAAGTTGTTACAAGAAGGGCCACAGTCGACTTTAGCTTGCATTGGACATAATGTGAAAGGCCTTCTGCAAAGTTCTGCAGTCTTGTGCATGTGCCTTCTCCTATAACCCTGCATTCCTTTCTTTTTTTTTTTTTTTGAGAGAGTCTCACTCTGTCGCCCAGGCTAGAGTGAGTGCCGTGGCGTCAGCCTAGCTCACAGCAACCTCAAACTCCTGGGCTCAAGCGATCCTCCTGCCTCAGCCTCCCGAGTAGCTAGAACTACAGGCATGCACCACCATGCCCGGCTCATTTTTTTTCTATATATATTAGTTGGCCAATTAATTTCTTTCTATTTTTGTAGTAGAGACAGGGTCTCGCTCTTGCTCAGGCTGGTTTCTAACTCCTGACCTCGAGCAATCCGCCCGCCTCGGCCTCCCAGAGTGCTAGGATTATAGGCGTGAGTCACCATGCCAGCCTTCTGCATTCCTTTCTTACAAGTCCTATTGAACCTTGAGCAGGTAGATAGTCAGTGCCTAGTGAGAGAAAGAATTTATAAACGAATACACACAAATTATTAGGTTTTTTGAGTGGTGGGCAACTTTTATAGCTTCTTTTGCAGATCCACAATAATCACCTGACTTTGTTTAATCGCTAAATTGAGGTATTTCCTCAGAGTGGAGGGCATGTGAGTGGCATTGCCTGTTATTGCACTGAAAACTCTTCCTTGCCACCCACTCAAAGCTTGGGACCCAGGACTGAGCCAAGTCATTTCTATTTACACTTGCAGGTGACTTCTGTGACTCCCTAGGCAAGCCATGGAGAGGTTGGGCTCCTTGATCTTCTTTCATTGGAAAGGTTCAATCATGAGGTCGTGGGACCCAAGTGTCTCAAAGGCCTCTTTTTTTTTGAAACAGAGTCTCGCTCTGTTGCCCAGGCTAGAGTGCCCTGGCGTCAGCTTAGCTCACAGCAACCTCAAACTCCTGGGCTCAGGCGATCCTCCTACCTCAGCCTCCCAAGTAGTTGGGACTACAGGCATGTGCCACTATGCCCAGCTAACTTTTTTTCTATATATTTTTAGTTGTCCAGCTAATTTCTTTCTATTTTTTTTAGTAGAGATGGGGTCTTGCTCTTGCTCAGGCTGGTCTCGAACTCTTGAGCTCAAAGGATCTGCCCGCCTCAGCCTCCCAGAGTGCTAGGATTACAGGCATGAGCCACTGCACCTGGCCTCTAAGCTGCTTGACAGTGTCTTCTGAAGTCCTAGCAGTTTTGCTATATAACTCTTGAGGGCTTATCGGGGGTTAAGCCATTAACCCTGAGGTACTGAAGTGTTGACTATTGATTAAACCATTCCCCTATCTCCTCCACCTCAGTGCTGCATATATGTAAGGGAAATATCCTGAGATTGTGAAAAAAGCAACTGGTGTGTGCATGTGCATGTGCGCGTGCATGGGGACATGTTGGAGGGGTGATCAGAGGAGCTGGATTCTGTCTGGACTCTGGCAATGTGTCAGTTGACTGGCATTGGGGAAAAGTCATATGAAATTAGGGCCTCAGTTGCAGCAGGAGGTTGGTTTGAATCAATTTTTTAATATAGGGGCCCATAGAGGTGTGAAAAGAGGGTGGTCTGTGAACCTCCTAAGATAGTACATACCATTTTGTGTGTGAGTGAAGATGTATTTCCATGCCCCGCCCCAAAGTCTACAGTTTTCATTAGATTATCAGTAGATAAGATACCAAATTGTAATGAAAAGTCACCCGTATCCTATTGGTATAAGCAACAATTTTTTAAGAAAGTGTTCAAATCGTGCCTTTTTTTATGCCACAGGGATATATTTCCAAATTTATGAAGGTAGCATGCAAAGAACAGGACTTTAGGACCATAATTTTCCAAATAAATCCCAAGTGTTTCTCTGTTCATCAACCACCTTCTTTACACCTCCATTTGATTCTACATTCAGAGATGTTCCATCATAGTGCCAGGCTTATGCTTTGTAAATTTCTGGTTCTTTTTGATCTTTAGGGAAGACTTTGGAGAAGCATGACTTTCTGGAATAATAATAGCTAAAGTTTCTTGAGGACTTGTCAGTGAACTAGGCATGTCATTAAGGGTTTAATATGTGTTAACTTCTTTATCCTTTTGATAATCCTATGGGATAGGTACTATCATTGTCCCCATTTACAGTTGAGAAAACTGAGGCTCAGAGAGGTTAGGTAACTCACCCAAGGTCACTCAGTTAATAAGCAGCATGGTTGAGCTCTTAACTTCAATGCTATACTGGCTCTCACAGGCAAGATGGGATACTTTTCAGAAAATGCTACTTCTTAGGGTAACAAAACAAAAATTCCGGTGTATATGTGTATTTACTGAAATATGTGACATTGATAATATAGCTTTTGTTGGTTTGTGATGAGTATTCAAAGTATTTAGCTGTTTAGAATCATCCAATTTCTTATATTGGATATATTTAATGCATCAGTTATAATTGCTGATTAATGTATTGAGGGCATGATTTTTTTTTTGCTCTTTCAGATAATGGTAGCAATGGAAAGGATTAGTTTTTTCCAGTGTGTTCTTTAAAACTTGATATATTCTGTTGCAGATTGCTAGTTTCTGAGATGGCAGAATGAAGGAATACATACTGTTTCCTTCAGTAAGGGATCTGAACCTACAGAAAATACATAAAATGAAATAGTGAAAAAAAATGGAAAATTCAAATCATGTTCTGAGAAAATGCAAATTGGATGGTCAAGAACAAGAAGACTAAAGTATTAATCTGTGTACGAAAGTACAGAAATGGAAAGTTTATTGTGAAAAAATAAATCCAGAATATATGATCGAGGCTTGTTAGCTATATGATTGAAGAATAAATGCAGATCCAAAACCCCCTCCAGAAAACATTTTGGGCCTGATGGACCAGCAGGAATTGTATTGTGGCTGATGAGATAACTGGATGACTAAGGAGTTAAATTAGCCAGCAAGAATGTGCTCATATTTTTGTATTCTTTACTATTAGATTAGCATTTGGTGAAAGGACAAGGATTTGTTTTAGTAGTACACAAGTGTCAAAACTACATGTACCATGTTTCCCTGAAAATAAGACAGGGTCTTATATTTATTTTTACTCAAGAAGACACCCTAGGGCTTATTTTCAGGGGATGTGTTATTTTGTTTAAGTACGGTTCAACAGTCTACATTTATTCAAATATAGTTAAGTCGTCATCTTCTGGAACATCATCATAACTCTCCAAACCCCAAATTCCATCCTGAATTTCTTGCGACTCTATTTCCTTTAGAACCACTGGCCCCAATCTCTGATGTTGAGCAATAGAGCTCTCATTAAATGAGGAGGGCTGGCTTATTTATTAGAGATCCAGTGAGCTCTGGGTCCAGTCTGCACAGTGGAGCAGAAATGATCTCTCTGGGTTCGGTAGGAGACTACTTGCTGAAGCTTTTCTCCTATCCCCTGGTGTTTGTGGGGGGTGAGAGAGGCCCATAGTGCTGAGTAAAATGGCAGCCACAGCTTTCCTTCTTCCCTCTGAGGACACACATTCCTAAAGTGGAGCGTCCTGCTCCTCACTTCACTGAAGAGACTTTCCTCTCAAAGCCTCAGCTTGCAGCACACACAGGATGGCCAGGACCTAACAGGGGGAGCTGACCTTGTTGGTGGGGCTGCCTGCACCTTTCCGGTTCCCTCTGGGATAGTAGCTGTCAAGATGGGGCAGATGAGAAGGGCTGCTCATCTTCCTTACTGCTCCGTGACGAAAGGCATGGGTTGTGCAGATACATTGCATAGCCACACCCATCACTAGGTCTTAGTCTTATTTTCGGGGTAGGGCTTATATTGCGCAAATGCTTAAAATCCTGCTAGGACTTATTTTATGTGTAGGTCTTATTTTCGGGGAAACAGGGTAGATTTTACAAAATATTTATACTGAGAGATTCCCTGAATGCTGTCATTCAGAAGAGAAACCTAAGCTGAGCGTGGTGGCTCATGCCTGTAATCTAGCGCTATGGGAAGCTGAGGTGGGTGGATTGCTTGAGGTCAGGAGTTCAAAACCAGCCTGAGCAAGACCCTGTCTCTATTAAAAATAGAAAGAAATTAATTGACCAACTAAAAATTTATATACAAAAACTTAGCTGGGCATGGTGGCACATGCCTGTAGTCCCAGCTACTTGAGAGGCTGAGGCAGCAGGATTGCTTGAGCCCACGAGTTTGAGGTTGCTGTGAGCTAGGCTGATGCCACGGCACTCACTCTAGCCTGGGCAACAAAGCGAGACTCTGTCTCAAAAAAAAAAAAAAAAGGAAACCTATAGTAGCTTTGTCTCTAAAGAAAAATAATATACTTATTTTTCGGGTTAGGCAATTTACTAATTATGATTTGGTTAGGATTTACTCACTGGTAACTTGAGGTAGAATGAATGACAGTATCTGGGGTTCTTGACCTATTCAATGCTTTGCCACCTTCAACTGTGCTCTCATAGACCAGCTTGTTAAAACTATGTGTGTGTTACCCCTAACATGACATTGTGTGATTAGGAGTCAACACTTAGTGAACCAAAATCAAATTAATTTATTTTGGGAGAATAGGTTAGGCACATTTGGGTAAATTGCCTTTATTTTATTCTGTTGGGGATCTGGGAAATTTCTGCAAAAGTCCAATAAATAACTTTATTTGAGTCTGGAAAGGGCTAATTCAGTGTTCAAAGGTGATTATAATTGGGTTTATCTTATTTATTGAAGATATATTGTACGATAATAAAGAACAAAATAAATGTTCATAATTAATTTGCTCAGTTGTTTACCAAATAGATCCTGGGCTTATGAAGCTATTTAATAGTAAAATAGAGCAAGAATAAATCCATTAAACCTGGTTGACGTCTTTTATTTATTTTGCAGATAATTATGTAATTGATTTCTGCTCTCAAGAAGTGTTTACTCTAGTTGGAGAGATGATTTATGGAGTAGCCTCATATGCAAATATACATACACTTGTGCAACAGTTACAGACTCTTACAAGACAATATATATTGGGGGTGTGGTATGGCCAAACACTCTTGGAGGGTCATAGGTCTTTGAGGTTGTTAGGGAAGGAGCCATGGAACCTACTCTGAGTGTGTTTTATCTTGTTTTATAGGCTTTGTGCCTTGAGCAAGGGGCTGCTTACTCCTGTCAGAGGACTTACTCAAGGATCCCAGGACCCCAAGAAACAGAGAATCTTAAACATGCATGAAGGCAAGCATCATGTTTACTGTTTATTCCTATGTAGTGAAAAACCCTGTTTTACTTTTATTTGGGAGGTGTAAAGAACAATAGTTTAGGGCAAATGAGGCATATTAAAGATAAATCTTTCATAAACATCTCATTTGTAAAATGACCAGGATAGCCACATAATAGCTTTGGGTAGCAATCACATTTAGATTTTGAACGATTGTTCCTGGGAGCCTTGGGGACTGAGTTCTTTTAGTTAAGTGATTTCCAATGCCTATGTGTAGATTCTGAAGAAATGGAAAAGAGATCTAATACGTGAGTAAGAGATGGGCTTGTTAATTGTACCAAGTAAACACTCCTAGTCCATAGTTTTGTTAGAGGGACCTTGTTAATCCAAGCTTAATTAAAGTTAATTTCAGTTACTAATATGATATGCAAACTATAGATTGTCTTTTATCAATTTAGGAGTATTCACTATAATTAAAACTGTAACTTCTTTAAAGGGTCCAAATAAATATGTGTGTGTGCATGTATATGTAAATAAAATTTAAATTTCTTTCCTTCTTAGTCCTCAGCACCTGCCTCTCTTCTTACACTGACTAAACTAGTAATAATCATTTTATATCAGTGAGCATCAGTAGTCCATGTACTGTTTAGGGTACTTTTTGTCCATTCTTTTATTCAAGGAACTCAGGAGTTAAAAGTCAGAAGTAAGATTAAATTACTAATGGTTATTTTTGTAGTTCTCTATGATTTAATTATAATTAGAGTATACAACAAATTTATGGTGTATACATAATTGTTTGATAGAAAAATCAACCATTTTTTTCATGAAAGTTAAAGTGCGTGTTAATATAACCATATTTGGTTTTGATCAGTCAGTTATTCAAAGACCAAGGATGGCTATATTAATTTCCCATAACTAGAATATGTGCTAGAAAAATATGAACGTGACACATTATTTGAAATACTGTAGATTTATTTTTTAGTTTTGAATTACTATTGGTTCTCTAATTGATTTTCCCTTTATCCATATAGCATGTCCACCTATACATGTGAATCATGGTATGTGTGGTAATTAGTATTATCAGCTTTTAAGTGCTTAAATTTTGTTAGCACTAACATACTCTCATACTTTTGGCTGTAGGCATTAACTAAAATTAAATTTCATTCTTTGCCTTACCTTGATTTAAATCTTTGCTTCATTTTTCTGGCTTAAACTTTTCTAACAGTTAGCAGAATATAAATATATGAGAAGTCAATTATAATGAGACTCAGATTTGGATATTACTTTTAGTCCCTGAACTTAAGTAAGTTGATCTAATACTGCCTATAAGAAGGTAATAAAGAACAAAATAAATGTTCATAATTAATTTGCTCAGTTGTTTACCAAATAGATCCTGGGCTTATGAAGCTATTTAATAATAAAATAGAGCAAGAATAAATCCATTAAACCTGGTTGACGTCTTTTATTTATTTTGCAGGGGATCCTGTTCATAATATGTTTATCATAAAGGGAGTTATCTGCTGACACTGATACAAACCCATTGGATGACAAATTTAAGCTATCGTTTTCTGTTTGTTTATATAAACTCCAGTGATTGGCACAAAGGTGTTCTTTTTTTCACTTAAAGGAGACAAAATAGTTATTTCAGATTTTCAGGGAGCAGAGGCCTGATCCCTTCACTGAGCTATTTGTTGTAGCATTAAAAGAAAATTCATGAATCTTTAAGTCTTTTGAGTACATGAATTGCTTTTCATAGTTCTTGAGCTTAATGCCATAATTCTCATACATTTCTCTTAATTCTTTGTTTCGTGGAGTGACTTCTTTATTTTTGTTTCAGTTCGCAATAAATTGCGGGAGATAGTAGGAGCCTCTACAAACTGGAGGTATGCACTCTTGTGTTCATTCTTTCATCCCTAAGGTATTGTGTGAGGCTGTATTTAGACTCAGTTGATGATCCCACTGTAGGGATGGTGAACCCTCTGTTTGAGATGGGTTGAGAAGTTTTTTTTACTTGGAAAAGATCAACATTTCAACATACTCATCAGTTGGTGCATTGTCATGAAATAATGTGATTTACACTTATTTTGCATTTTTCAAAGTGCATTCAGATATATTATCTCACTGATTCTCATAAAAAAAACTTGTGCTTGTGGTATATGTTCCTATTCCTTTTTTACATATGACGAAACTGAAACTCAGATTAAGTATAAGGGTTTGGACCTTGAACCCAAGTCTTCTGATTTTTCTTTTTCTTTTTTTTTTCTGAGACAGAGTCTCACTCTGTCACCCAGGCTAGAGTGCTGTGGCGTCAGCCTAGCTCACAGCCACGTCAAACTCCTGAGCTCAAGCTATCCTACTGCCTCAGCCTCCTGAGTAGCTGGGACTACAGGCATGCACCACCATGCCCGGCTAATTTTTTATATATATATTTTTAGCTGTCCAAGTAATTTCTTTCTATTTTTAGTAGAGATGGGGTCTCGCTCTTGCTTAGGCTGGTCTCAAACTCCTGAGCTCAAACGATCCACCTGCCTCGGCTTCCCAGAGTGCTGGGATTACAGGTGTGAGGCGCTGTGCCTGGCCCTGATTTTTCTATTTAATGCAACTTGACTCCTTTATTGCTTCTTGTCAGTTCAAAATTAGCCAAGTCTCCCATATTATCTTTCTCTTTCTCTCAGTATTTCCGTTGTAAAATAGGATCATGTCCCTTTTGGTGCACAGAATTGTGAGGCCAAAATGAGATAAAAACAAAAAGCAGGAGTGATCACTAGACATACAATAATGTATTGTTGGTATACATGAAATTATCTAGTGGCTTATTTTTAAACTATACCAAAATTTTCAATTTACTAAAAAGTAGAAGAATGAATACGTATATACCCACAGCCTGGATTTGATACTTATTAACATTTTGCCAAATTTGCCAATATACATATATTGGCCAAACTTTTTCTAAGTGAATTATAGACATGACACTATAGCATTTCTTTCTCTTTCTCTCTTTCTTTCTTTCTTTCTCTTTCTCTCTCTCTCTCTTTCTTTCTTTCTTTCTTTCTTTCTTTCTTTCTTTCTTTCTTTCTTTCTTTCTTTCTTTTCTTTCTGTCTTTCTCTTTCTTTCTTTCTTTCTTTCTTTCTCTCTCTCTTTCTGTCTTTCTGTCTTTTCTGTCTTTCTGTCTGTCTTTCTGTCTTCTTTTTCTTTCTGTCTGTCTTTCTGTCTTTTTCTTTCTGTCTTTCTGTCTTTTTGTTTTTTTTTTTTGAGACAGAGTCTCACTTTATTGCCCAGGCTAGAGTGAGTGCCGTGGCGTCAGCCTAGCTCACAGCAACCTCAAACTCCTGGGCTCAAGCAATCCTGCTGCCTCAGCCTCCCAAGTAGCTGGGACTACAGGCATGCGCCACCATGCCCGGCTAATTTTTTCTATATATATTAGTTGGCCAATTAATTTCTTTCTATTTATAGTAGAGATGGGGTCTCGCTCTTGCTCAGGCTGGTCTCGAACTCTTGAGCTCAAA